>JAQQSZ010018342.1:0-10600 GCA_028646595.1 Phalanger gymnotis | reverse complement strand
ATTTTGGTATTGTTTCGTAGTTATTGTTATCTTTCACATAGTAAATAACTGTTCCTGTGATCTCTTCTTTGATCCATTGAGTATTCAGATGGGTGTCTAGGTAATACAGTGACTAGAGTACTAGATTTGTGTTCTGGAAGATCTGTGTTCAAATTCAGCCTCGGATACTCACTGGCTGTGTGTCCCTGGGCAAGGTCTTTAACCTTTCTCTGGCTCAATTTTTTCATCTTTAAAGTAAGAATAATAACAGCTTTACCTCCTAGAGTTGTTTCAAGAATCAAATGAAGTAAGATTTGTAAGTTAATTCGCAAAGCTGAAAGCACTATATAAATGCTAGCTACTATCATTTCCCCCATGATCCGTGAATTCATTTCTATGTGTATTTTGAAATCACCTATAAAGGGTTTACTTAGTATTGCTGATTGTTTGCACTTAGTCAGATTGCAAGGTCATAGATTTAAAGCTGAAAGGTACCTTAGAGACAATATACACTAACCCCTTCATTTTATTTTTAATCATTTTTAAATTAATCTGTCACTCCCACTATGTTTTCCTCCCCCATTCAGTAATTAAAAAAAAGAAACAACTGGATAAAATGGGCCAACCATTAACCATTTCTGAAAATGTATGTCTGCATCCTAAATTCAACACCTCTCTGTCAAAAGGTGAGTGGCATCTTTTCTCTGTACTCCTTTGGAACCATGTTTTATCATGTCATTAATCAGTGTTCTAAACATTCAAATTTTTTTTCTCTAAAATATTATTATTGCAGTATAAATTATCCTCCTATTTCCATTCACTTCATTCTTGAACAGTTCATAGAACTCATAAGTTCATAAACTTCTCTGTTTCCTCAAAAAAGTTCATTTCATCATTTCTTCTAGCATATTCTATTCTATTAATATTATATTCTATTAATATTCCACAATTGTTTTAATCCTGCCCCAAAAGGACAGTCCTTTAGTTTCACAGTTTTGTTTAACACATGAAGTATTACTATAAATATTTTGGTACATTTAAATAATTTTTCTCTGTCTATGATTTCTTAATGTCATATGAATTGGAATAATATAGCTTTGTCAAAGAGTATGCACAGTTTGGTAGCATTCTAGTTTCAGATTTCTTGCCAGAATTGTTGGATCAGTCCGTAGCTCCACTAATAGTACGCAACCGTGCCTGCTTCCTTATAGCTCAGGGGAAGGGAACTTGTGGCTTCATGGTCACATGTAGCCCTCTAGGTCCTCAAATGCTGCCCTTTGGCTGAATCCAAACTTCACAGAACAAATCCCCTTAATAAATGGACTTGGACTCAGTCAAACTTGGACTCACTCAAAAGGGTACACCCAAGATTTAGAAGGCCACATGTGGCCTCAAGGCCACAGGTTCCCTCAACTCAGCAGGCTCCTCCAATATTTGTCATTTTTCTTTTATCGTCATTTTTTTCTAGTCTGACAAGTAAGAAGTGAAATATCATTGTCACTTTATTCTTTTTTTTTTTCCTGCTTGTTGGTGATTTAGTATAAAACTCAAAAAGAAACAGGGTGACTAGCTGGCTGCTAAGGATCTGAAGAGGCTACCTATTGACTAAGAAAACCACATATTAACATCATTTATGTTCTGTTATATTTTTATTCATTTTGTGAAATATTTCCCAAATTACCTTAATCTAGTTCTGACCACAGTGGGTCAAGCGTGCTGCAGCAGCATGTTTGAGGCCTCTGATTAACAGTATTTTTAAATATAATTTAAATAGCTTAGGTTTCTGCCTTTGAAAACTGCCTGTTCATCTCATTTAACCATTTATCAGTTGGAGAAATGCTCTTAGTCATAAATTTGAGTCAGGTAGTGGAGAATAAGATCTCCCTCCCTCCATCAATAAACCTCATGTGGAACCCATTAAAGGAAACTTGCTTGCTTGTAGGAAGGCTTACACACTTTTTGTTAATTTCTAATTAGGCACTGAGTATGTATTCTGAGAGGTGAGCTTTTGCTTTGGGGGTTCACTTATGAGAAAGATGCTATGATTCCCTGGTCAAGACTCTGAGTGGCCATATATTCAGAGCTCCCCAACTTGTCAGAGATCATGGCTCTCTCAATTCAGTGGTGGATGTAAAGCTTTGACTCAGGCAGAGAGCCCTGTCTGTTGGTCTTTATTTCTCTTTGTATTTTTTCTATGTAATTAAAGAAGATCATTGACCCCTTATAAGTTGCTTTCCTTAGTAAAGTAAATCTAAGAACCTGCACCAGGAGCCATCCTGGATATGCCAGTGTGGTTGCTGTTACAGGTCCATATATATATATATATATATATATATATATATATATATATATACACATATATATGTACATATTTATATATATGGATATGACTGTGCATTGGTAACTAAGGTGGGACTTTCTTACTGTTTTAGAATGATTAAGTGTCTTCAATTGAGCCTTACTAGGTGGCCCAAACCCCTATCTACTAGGTGCTAAACCTATGTGGGCATGAAGCCTTCAGGGTCCTAGGGGGAGTTGCTAAGACCAGAGGCAATAGTAGGAGCCTGAGTTCTGGTCACTCAGATGATGTTTGATGATGGCTAAAGACTGTAAAAAAAGAGAGAACCAAGCTATTTGCTTGAGGCTCTCACTCCTGGAGATGCAGGACTCTGGGCAGCTGCTCTAAGAACCTCCTGGTTGAACTCATATGTTGATGGCTTCTTGGTAACTATGAATTATATTTGGTCTGTTTATAAATGTATATTTGTAATTTGTTTGTATTTGCTCTGAAGTTCAGGATGCTGGCCTTTTCCCCTCAACTAAGTGAATGATATTTGTATGTTGGTTTGAAATAAGATTGTTAATCACTCAATGTTACTTTCCTTAGTAAAGCAGATCAGAAGAACGTATGCTGGCATCATTCTCTTTGTTGGGCTTGTGTTAGTCTATCATCCCCACAACAGCTGCTAGCCAAATTGTTGCAACAGACTCTGTGTGTGTGTGTGTGTGTGTGTGTGTGTGTGTGTGTGTGTGTGTGTAAAATAAACTTGTTGTTCAGCCGGTTTTCAATTGTGTCTGAATCTTCATGACCCCATTTGTGGTTTTCTTGGCAAAGATACTGGAGTGGTTTGCCATTTCTTCCTCCAGCTCATTTTACAGATAGGGAAACTGAGCCTGACAGGGTTAAGTGACTTGCCCAGGGTCACACAGCTAGTAATTGTCTGAGGCCAGATTTGAACTCAAAAAGATGAGTCTTCCTGACTTCAGCCCCAGCACTCTATCTACTGTGCCACCTAGCTGTTGTGATATAGACATATAGATTGCCCTATATATTACAATAATCATATACAAACCTCCTCTCTTTCCTCTCTCGCTCTCCCTCTGTGTGTGTCTGTATGTGTATAATTCCAATCAGGTGTATGCAATTGCGTATGTAAGTATGCATGTGTGTATATGAATGTATGTATGTATATATATGTATATGTGTGTGTATCTACACACATATATGTGTGTGTAGATGTATAAACACACACCCACACATTGATAAACCTTTTGTCAGGTATACTTGCTGCAAATCTTGTTTCATGGTTCCCTGTTTCCCTTCTAATTTTTACTACAGTAAATTTGTGCAAAACTTGTTAATTTTATAATAAAATTATATACTTTACTTTGTGTAATGTTCTCTATTCCTTTTTTTAGCCCTGGCTTTTTTCTATCCACACATGATTTCTTCCTTGCTCCTCTAATTTGCTTATAATCTTATCTTTTATATCTAGGTCATGTGTCCTTTTTCTACTTATCTTGTGAGGTGCTACATATTGGTTTGAACCTAATTTCTGCCAGGTTGCTCTCCACTTCTCTTAGCAGTTTTTGACAAATAGTGAGTCTTTAACTCTAGTAATTAGGATCTTTGAATCTGTGACCTGCTATGCTACTGCGTTGGTTTGATTCAAATGATGTGCTCCTAATCCATTCCACAGATTGATCTTTCTTAAAAAAATACCTTCCAGTTTTATGTCTTTATCTCATTTTATCCTCATGACAACTCTGAGTGTTTGGTGCCATTTTAAAGCCTATTTTATTGAAGAAACAGAGGCATCCAGTTTAAATGACTTGTATAGTGTCACGCAGTGCTTTATCCAATGCACCATCTAGCTGCCTTTTATTTATTAACTGACAATGGTTTGCAGATTCTACCAATCAGTAATGTGAATCTGTATTCAAAATTTCTGGAGAATTTTTAGTATTCCCATTTTTACCATCTTTCCTCCAGCATGGTATTCTAGATTTTTGGTTTTTTGTTTGTTTTATTTTACCAAACTATTTTGGAAGAATTACAAACATTAAACTATGTCTTCAAATGTTTTTTTGAATGTCAGTCAGGATGGCTTATATAGTAGAAATCATGTGATTTTTTTTAAAGTTGCTGCCTTTTGCTAATCTACATAATTTTTTCACTTTTGTATATGTGTGCATATATGTGTGTGCATGTGTGTGTGTTGCACTTTTTTCTTTTTTTTTCTTTCCTTTAGGTTTTCTCCTTCTTTGCTTATATTGTTTATCACATTGTCTTTTTTGTATATTTTGTTTGCATTTTTTATTCTGAATTAAAACCTATTATTTCTAATCCAAATTAGCACCAGGGTATTATTTTTTTAAAAAAAACTTTCTATAGAAGTATTCAAGAGTTTCTTGATTTTCTTCCGTTTTCATTGGACAATCCACATTTTTTTTTCATCAATGATTTTGGATTAATTTTCCTTTATAGCATAAAACTAATTCACTGTATCCTGGCCTTCCTTTGAATTTTTGCTCATTTCCCTTTCTTGTTTTAATAGTAGTTTAGGGTTTTATTATTTTTTATTTGCATGTGAGCTAGACTTTCTCCTTTGGATTTTTTTTCTGGATCCTTTTTCTGTTCCCAGTAATTTGTCTCTGGTTTTCTTTATTGCTTTTAGCCTTGTCCCACTTTCCCAGTTGAAATTTCCAGTCAAGTCAAAGCCTAGTGAGTTTGATAATTTAGACAATGTTGCCCTGTCTCCTCCTTGTCCAAATTCTAGGTCATTAGCCTTTTGGGTTTCTATTCTCCCATAAAATGCAAAAAATCTTTCACTTCTATCCAACTCTGTGCTACCTGTTTTCTTCACTCCCTCATTCCCAACTTGACCTTACTTTCTATTTTGTGGCTGGCCTATATCAGCGTCTGTTATCTTTTATGAGTTCAAGTGCTGATACAGGCCAAGTCATTGTTTTGAGAGGACTAGGCAGGGTCCTCTTTACCTCAGAAGATATGTCTGCCCTCTTCTTTTGTGTATTCAGCTTTATTTACTTTATTTTGACTCATTTTTTTTTACTAATTATTTTTATTTACAGATAGTACCCTCTTGATGATCATGTGGTTAACAATTCTGCATTATTTCAACGAACTCACCAGGACTCTTTATTCTCCAACTATGTGATGCTGAAGTAAAATTATTTATGAACTGTGTCCTTGTGTCTAGCAATCTTTTCAAAAAGCAAAATATACTGAATCCCTGTCCCCTAAAATCTTACGTTAATGTGCTAAAAATATAAAGATGGATTCAGAAGTTTGGGAATTAAAATTTCAAACAAGATAATTGGAATGTCATTTTAGATTCTGGTCTGAAATTGTTCAGAAAGATAATCTTAGAGACATGAATGCAATGTATAATTTCTGCCCATGAAAAGATATAGTCAAATTGTAGATCATATCAGAGGACCCTGATAGCTTGCTTCCACATCAAATTAGATTTCCCCTCTAATGCAGGTAATGATTTCCCAAGGAATCCAATGACTCTTGAGCAATATCCATTACCTCTTAATTTAAGAAAACAAATGAAATTTTGATTTAGTGATTGATTTTTATGGGAATATTCTGTAAATCTGTATGCTTTTTCATCATCACTGCAAAACCCTGGGAGGGGAATGAGTCACTAAGTGGCCTTTCCTTATCCATTGATGACTTTGATCCTAAGTTCAATACAGTAACCTTGAAAATCCCTACTGCCCAACTCAGCCTGGCAAGTAATGGATTTGCATTCATCCAAAGGAAAGATTAATCATTTCACTTATCTTTTTTCCTACTAAAATATATGAATAAGGTATGATGCTTTATTCATATATTTTAGTAGGAAAAAGATGATAAAACAATTTGCCATTCTAGTATGTATTTATATTTTTTAAAATTAAGAAAAAATATTTTAAACTGTATTTTAACTTTTTAAAAAATAATGAAAACATAATATCCCCACCATCCATTAGCACTTCTGTTATATCTTCTGTGCTCTTCTTGCAATAGCAATATCAGTATGGGTACATCCTCTACCAATTCATTCATAACCCCTGTAAGCCTGCAGAAATTACTTTATTACAAGTTATTCCTCAATTGACAAATGGTCAAAAGATATAAGCAGTCAGTTTTCAGACAAAGAAATCAAAGCTATCTATAGTCATTTTTAAAAATGCTCTGTCTCTATTGATTAGAGAAATGAAAATTAAAACAACTCTGAGACACTAGATCACCCTATCAGATTGACTTATGTGAGAGAAAAGGAAAATGTTGGAGGGTATGTGAGAAAACTAAGTCACCAATGCTGTGTTGGTGGAGGTGTGAACTGACCCAACCATCCTGGAAAGCAATAAGGAACTACACCCAAAAGGTTAAAAAAAATGTGCATACCCTTTTATCTAGCAATAACACTTCTATGTCTCTATCTAAAAAAGAAAAGAAAAAAGGAAAAAGAAGCTATTTGTACAAAATTATTTGTAGCAGCTCTTTTTGTGGTGGCTAAGAATTAGAAATTGAGAGGATGCCCATCAATTAATAATGTTGTTGTAGTGCTCTGTTTTCTTCTTTCTCATGGTTCCTCCTGTTCATTCTAATTCTTCTACACAATGTGACTAATGAGAAAATATGTTTAATAAGAATTGATATGTAGAGTCTATTTCAGATTTCAGACAATTTCGGAGAGGGAGGGGGAGGGACAGGGAGAAAAATTGAAACTTATGGAAGTGAATGTTGAAAACTAAAAATAAATTAACTAAAAAAAGACTTCCCAGATTTCTCTGAAATTATCTTTATCCTTATTTCTTATAATACAACAGTATTCCATCACATTCACATAGCACAACATGTTCAGCTATTCCACAATTGATGGGTATCCCCTCAATTTCCTGCTCTTTGACACCACAAAAAGAGCTGAGATAGAGACAGAGAGAGTTTTAGATCCTTTTCTTTTTCCTTTGATCTCTTTGAAATGCAGACCTGGTAGTAGCATTGATGGGTCAAAGGGTATACATAATTATATTACAGCCCTTGTGGCACAGTTGCAAATTGCTCTCCTGAATGGTTAAATCAGTTCGCAACTCTAGGAACAATGCATTGGGGTACCTATTTTTTACATCCCTTACAACAATTGTCACTTTCCTTTTCTGTCATGTTAGCCAATCTGATAGGTGGTATCGAAGACTACTTT
This sequence comes from Phalanger gymnotis, assembly GCA_028646595.1. Classification (NCBI taxonomy): domain Eukaryota; kingdom Metazoa; phylum Chordata; class Mammalia; order Diprotodontia; family Phalangeridae; genus Phalanger; species Phalanger gymnotis. The sequence goes on along the minus strand of JAQQSZ010018342.1, from coordinate 3,125 downwards.
TAATTTGTATTTCTCTACTCAGTGGAGATTTAGAGAATTTTTATGTGACTATTGATAGTTTTGATTTATTGTTCTGAAAACTACAAGTTTATATACTTTGATCCTTTAAAAGTTGGAGAATGATTTTTATTTTTATAGATTCCATTCAGTTCTCTATATAATTGTGGAATGGAGCCTTTATCAGAGACCTATATTTATTTTTGCTGGTTTTTTTTTTTACTGGTTTCCTCCTTTCCTTTTAATTTTGGCAGCATTGGTTTTGTCTGTGCCACAACCTTTTCATTTCTTGTAATCAATATTATCTTTTTTACTACTCCTTATGTGTTCTATCTCTTGTTTGATTATAAACTCCTCCCTTATCTTTATATCTTTAAGGTCAATTTTTCCATGGTCCCCTAAATATGCTTACAACATCACTGTTTATATCCAAATCACTTATCCATTTTACTTATTTTGGTATACAGTACGAGATGTTGGTCTATGCCTTGTTTCTTCCAAAATGCTTTCATTTCTCAACAATTTTTATCAAATGATGAGTTCTTGCCCCCAAGGTTTATCAAGCACTAGATTATTATGCCTATATACTACTGTGTATCATATACTTACTCTGTTCCAATGCTCCCCCACTCCCCTGCCCCTCACCAGTACCAGATTGTTTAGATCAATGCATTTTAAATTATGGGTCATGACCCCATGTGGGCTTGCATATATGAATGTAGGGGTCTGTAATAGCAATTAAGTTGGGTGCCTTTGATTGAATCTTACTAGGTGCTAAACCCCAAGCCTAAATCCCTATGTACTAGATGCTAAGCCTATGTGGGTATGAAGCCCTCAGGGTCCTAAGGGGAGTTGCTAAGACCAGAGCCAATAGTAGGAGCCTGAGTTCTGGTCACTCAGATGATGTTTGATGATGGCTAAAGAGTGTAAAAAAGAGAGAACCAAGCTATTTGCTCGAGGCTCTCATTCCTAGAGGTACAGGAATCTGGGCAGCAGCTCTAAGGGCCTACCAGCTGGACTTAGATGTTGATGATTTCTTGGTAACTATGAATTGTATTTGGTCTTTTTATAAATGTGTGTTTGTAGTTTGTTTGTATTTGCTCTGAAGTTCAGGGTTCTGGCTTTTTCCCCCGAACTACGTGAATGATATTTTTATGTTGGATTGAAATAAGATCGTTAACCCCTTAAGGCTACTTTCCTTAGTAAAGCAGATCAAAAGAATATGTGCTTGCAGCATTCTTGTTGTTAGGATTGTGTTGGTTTTTCACCCCCACAGAAGCTGCTGGCTGGATTGTTATAACAGGGTCATGAAAAGTTTGGCAACAGTAAAAGGTTTCTAAACATACAACTACCAAAAATTAACTCAAAATGACACATGTGATGAATCTCAGGTATTTCTGGTAGTGCTTGGCTGTGTTCATAGTGTAACTTCACTATAGCCTTGGTTCTGAACATGCAATCTGCACACTTTGTACTATGCATGCTATCATGACATACAATGCCAACAAATGCTGCCTGAAACACCTGCAGCATTTTTACTGTATGCACAAAGTTTTCTGCTCTTACAGAAACATAATAGCTTAATTATGGAAAATAAAATCTTTTAATATTTTCCTGCCATCATTCCTCAACATGTATCAGATTAGAATATCTTTTGATTGCATTGTGTTTGATTGTTTGATTTTTAAAACGGCAGTTATTTATTTACTTCTTTTACAGAAACATAAATGTTTAATTGCAGACAAAAGCCTTTTAATAATATTTCTCGGGGGCCACTAGGTGGCGCAGTGAGTAGAGCACTGGCCCTGGAGTCAGAAGGAACTGAATTCAACCTTAAAATTTTGATTCTGAAAAACTGAGTTGGGTTCATAAACCATAGTCAATTGAAACCAAAGACGTCAGTCATCCGCCATTAAAAGTTCAAGAAGAATTTGCCAAGTTGTCAAGTGACACAGGTATAAAACCTGAGTTTTCTAAAAAATTGGTCAATGAATTTTGGCTTGGGAATGGGACAGAATTTCCAACAATTTCTGAAATGTCCCTAAAGATACTTGTGCCATTTTGCACTATGTATTTATATGAAGCAGTGTCCTCAGAATTGATGATTATAAAATCAAAATATTGATCAATTCTGAAAAATGTGAAGATACTCTATTTCCTGTAGTATCAAATATTCTGCCAAGATTTAATTCTTTTTTGAATTTTTTTTTCATTTTACACTAATACTAAAATAAAAATACATAATAAGAAAAGAAAAATAAATATAATATTAAGTATTAAACTTAAATATAAAATAAGAAATGACATGCACACAGCAGAATGTTGAAGATGATTTAAAATATATAGCAATAACTTTCCATTTCATGAAAACCTATATATTAAATACTGTCATCATGTTGAAATCTGTCTATGGTTTCTTTCCTTCTTGGAGGTTTCTTTTTCTTCTCTGCTATACACTTTTTGCTTTGTTTTCCCCCTTTCCTCCCTCCTCTATCCTCCACCCCAAGGCTACAATTAAGCGTACATATATTCGTATATAAATATTGATATATACAAAAATGTATACGTGCTAAGGTCATATCAAAATTTCTCAGGCAAAAAGAGCTTGCAAGTGGAAAAAAAATTAAGAAACACTGGGTTAGATGATTACTCCTTTGTAATATAGTTTGTGGGCAAGAATCTCTTAGAAGAAGTGGAGCAGCCCCCAAAGTAAAAAAAAAAAAAGGTGAGAAAAGCAATATTGGTGTATAATCTCAAAAACGAAAGAATATCTATTCAAATACAAGAGAAACCATTCAACATGACACAAGTCTATGCTCTAATCACTGATGATGAAGAAGCCAAAGTTGATCAGTTCCATGAAGACCGACATTTCTAGAAATAACATATGCAAACACATGCACAAACACACACACAAGCACAAAATGTCACATTCACCATAGGAAATTAGAGTGTTAAGCAGGAAATCAAAAGATTACTGGAAAACAGGCAAGTGTGGCCTTAAAATACAAAATGAAACAAGGCAGAGACTAACAGAGTTTTGTCAAGATGACTCACTGGCCACAGCAAACAATCTTTTCAACAATCCAAAAGGCAACTCTACACATGGACATCAACAGATGATCAGT
>JAQQSZ010018341.1:0-10600 GCA_028646595.1 Phalanger gymnotis | reverse complement strand
AAGTGCGAAAGATCCTTCATAAACCTGCTAATCAACAGAATACTCCTATCATAATAAAATCATTAAATCCCCTAATGTTTGGTAACCCCTAAAGGCTAGTTCATTTTTGCTATTTTTGCCCATCTTTAAATTGTAAACTTGGAGAATTTATAGGATCCTGTGTCTAAATTTACATATGATAGATGCCTAATTAGGTACAGGCTAGCATTTAATAAAAGTCTTTCGTTTGATGAACTGACAGGTATAAATTAGAAATGCATTTCCCTGTACAGATTTTGGAACAAAAAAAAAGCTTTGGCTTCAGATTACAGATTGTGATGAAAATCATTCTTTAAATTCAAACACTTATTTTAGCTGCTCCCTAATGTTTTTTCCTTAATGAAGTGATTTTTAAATAAAAAATTGGCAGTATATTAAAATAGAAAGCTCCCATGATTTTTGTATTTTATGTGATGATGAAAAATAATTTTAAAATTCTCAGGGCTTCATGTTTACCAACCAAATTTACTGTTACAAACTAATATGCATTTACATAAAGTGAGTCATATGTAGCATATGAGGAAAGGAAGATTTCAAAAATTATTCTAACATATTGTTAACTCCAGCCATCATGATGGATTATCCAGGTTGTCCTAGAATTCAACGGTCCTAAAACAGCAGAAAGCTCCAGCAGCACTGTTCCAGACTCCTCAGCTGTGGAACTTTCCCTCTCAATCCACCTGGCACTGAAGCGCTGTGTGTTGCATTTATTCTCTTTATTTTCAGTCTCTACATATCTGTGTTTTTTATACACATCCTTGCTCTTTCCCAATTAGACATAAGCTCTCTGCAAGCAGGGCTTGCTGCTCTCTTCATTTTCTTTGTATCCTTAACGTCTACCAAGGCTCCTGGTTCTAGTTGGTGTTAGCTCCTGACTGACTGAATGCAATGCTAGAACAATGAAATACTCCATGGTTGTACCTTGAGATGCCATGTAAAACACTTAACTGTCTAAGATAAATAGCTCATTAAAAAACAAAGCTGAGACGGCATTCGCCTCACTTGGGTACTTGATACAAAGGCAACTCTCAGAGACCCACAGAAGTCATTACACAGACTGCAAGGGCTTAATTAATACATTCTCCTATAAGGCTCTAGGGGTGTACTAGAGTCATCATCTAGAAGAGCTTTCACAGATTCACTAATGATGACAAACAAGTCCTTCAATGTTGCTAGTATGTAATAAGTTTTGAATCTGTTCATTTCATTGACACAAAAAAAATCATTTTCATCAAGAAAGTAATTATTGGCTTCATGATAAAACTAATTTTGATTAATAAAATGCTAAGTAAAGCCTCTGACAAGTTACATTAATTCCAGCAACACTTATAAAAATAACAAAGTCAAGGATTCTTAACTTATATCTAAGAACCTGAAGGGTCCATGGATACATCAGATTTCAAGGAGTCTCTGAACTTGTATGGGAAAAAAAAAATTACACCTTTATTTTCAGTAATGTCTAACTGAAACTTAGCATTTCCTTCAAGTATGAATTATTTTTACAATGTTATTCTGAGAAGAGGTCCACAGACTTCCCTGGAATGCCGAAAGGATCCAGGACACAAAAATGGTGAAGAACTCCAGCTTTAAGTAAAACTTAAGAAATGAAGGCCAGTATGTGCATCTTGATTCCAAGGCCTGACTGTGGTCTGTCTGGGCCTGCGCTACTGACTGAGTGTGAATGCTGGCAAGACTGTTAACTTCCATTTCCTTATTTTAACATCAGGATAAATGCCACCACACTATTAGCTTAGTAGTGAGGCCTACTCTGAGGGTCATGAGAGATTTTACACACTTATTCTGAAAACTGCAAAACTCTACACAAATATAAGGTTTGAAATCAAATGGATGAAAGTTAAAGCTAGAGCAGCAAGAGACCCAGTGAAGTCATACAAGTTAAACTGATGTAACCTCATTCAATAATTGTTTGGGAAAAATGAGGTCAGTTATTTACCAAAAAGCTCCTCGTTGGTGTGTCCAAATTCCAGCCTCCCATACAGATTTCTGTCACTGGAATTGTAGCAGTTCTACATATTTATAAGGATGTAATTTCATCTCTGGCTTTTAGTGACACTGATAAACCACTTGAGCTTCACTCGGGTTTGCGATGGAATTACAGCTTTAGAGGTACCACTGAAAGTCTGTTATTTTCTTATCATAGAACAATAAAGCTGGAAGGAATAGCTAAGGATTGTCATTCCCTCCCCTATTTCTAAGCAGGACTACAACTAAACCAGGCCTGGAAAGATTAATATCTAATTTATTTTTAAAAAATTCTGTTGTCCTTGGTCAACTTGTCACTTTAAGGCTTATGAATGCTCACTGTCATGTGTTTAGACTTCAGAAAAAACAACTGAATTACTTCTACATCATAAAACTTTCTTCCTTTCTTTAAAAAAAGTTTGGTTTTTTTTTTTTTGTGGAGAAAGCCAAATGAGAAATAAGAAGAAAGAAAGTTATTGTCTTGGTGTAGACATGCACAGATTACCCAACAAATTATGAACGTTACAGAATATTTATTTGTATTTACATAAATAAAATATTCTAGCATCAATTCGACAGTTTGGCATAGTGAATTGAGAGCAGGTCTCAGAGTCTGGAAGACCTGGGTTTAACTCTCAGTCCTGGCACATATACTAGCTGTGTGACCACGGGCCTTCACTTAACCTCTCAGTGCCCAAGGCAACTAGAAAATACAAGTTACAGTTACAGTTAGTGGAGATTGCTACAATGAACGAAAGCACTATTTAATAAAACAAAAAACTAGTATCAAATTACTCTTAGGGGAAAAAACGGCATGAACAGCAGCAGCAGCAGCAGCAGCAGCAGCAGCAGCAGCAGGGCTTGGCTGAGAAGCCAAGTGCTGCCACTGGAAGAGGGGCTCAGCCCCTTCAATTCTCAGGCAACCCTCTAAGCCTGGGGACTCTTCGCTTTTTTGAGTGGGGATCACCCCTTGGGCAGATGCTTTGTGAAGCCTTTCTCAGTCGCTTTTAAATGCATAAAATACATGGGATTACAAAGGAAGCCTACTATATGGAAATACAGTTCTCAAAATACTAAAAGTACAAGTTCAAGGTCCCCAGCTGAGGAACTCCCACTCTAGGACTTCGTTGCAAAGCAGGCATTGATCTACGTTGGAGTAAAGGAAAATTTCTCATCAGGAATTCCCCATTCCCATTCCAATGGAATCACAGATCTGGTCTCCCCACCGCACCCCCATATCCCTCCAAATGATAAAAGTCTGGCTAAAAAGCCACATCCTTCCAAGCATGTCTGCTTAGTGTCTGCAAAGGCACTGGTTCAACTGCGGGTCTTTTAGAATATGGCCGAAATAGAATGTAACAAATTGATGGGGAGTAGAGATGATGTTTTAAAAATTACTATGGAATAATTAAAGGCATTTTCTTCTGAGCGTTAGTTTCATCATTCAAGGTCTATGCATGATATGGCTAGGTAGCACAGTGGAGAGAGCACCAGGCTTGGAATCAGGAAGACTCATCTTCATAAGCTCAAATCTGGCCTCAGACACTTATTTTACAGATGAAGAAACTGAGGCCAACAAGATTAAGTGACTTGCCCAGGGTCACACACAGCTAGTAATAGGACACTGGGCCAGTCTTCCTGAGTTCAAATCCAGTCTCAGGCACTTGCTAGCCGTGTGACCCCATTTGCCTCAGTTCCTTATCTGGAAAAGGAGGTGAAGAAAGAAATGGCAAACCACTCCAGTACCTTTGCCAAGAAAACTCCAAACGGGCTCATGAAGAACTGGACTAAAAAACAACAAATGCATGATACACTTTGATAAATTACAATCTTATCTATGTGGATGCCCCCTATGCCAGTACAAACTGCAACCCATTCATATCTTCTCATTATACACAATTCCTGTAGCTACAATAATCTTTCCATAGATTCCTCATAGAGGACCCACCTAACTTGCTAGATACTTTTGGGGGGTTCTTTTAATTTTCCATACCAGTGTGGCATTCAGAAATGTCAAGTTAACAAGCATTTATTAAGCACCCACTATGTGCGAGGCACTGATGCCACTCATTGGTCACTACAAGCCTAGTAAAGGTTTCCTCTGGCAGTGACAGCATGTTTTGTACCTATTTAGTCCAAGTTTTTGTTGGTAATATGCTATACAGTCTCACACCTACCATATATCTTTCTGGAATACAGGCTCCTTGAAAGTAGGGAATGTTTCATGTACCAGAGCTTAGCATAGTGTTGAGAATATCACAGGTGCCTACTAAATGCTTGGTGACTGACCCATTGATGGCTAGGGCCCCAAAGAACAATCCTAATTCTTCTGAGGCTTTGCTATTTTGCCAGATTCTTAGTCATTAAAAATTACTGAGAAAAGACCGAGGTTTAAAAATTGAGGATTTACCAGGGTGGGGTGAGATAGAGGTGCCTTGGGTCCACTGAAAAATTCTGTGATCCGGACCAATATCTTTATCCTATTTCACTCTGGGCTAGTCTACTTTCTAGTGTAGGGGTTCTTAATTTTTTATGGATCATGGGGCCCTGGAGGTGAGACCTATGGACTCATTTTCAGAATCATGTTTTTAAATGCATCAAATAAAATACATAGGTTTACCAAGGAAACCAATTATATTAAAATACAGCTATCAAAATATTTTAAAACAAGATCATGGATCTCAGATCAAGAACTCCTAGTTGAGATGCTTCTAAAATGAGTGCTGACTGACAACTAACTTGAGGGGCTGGAGCTGAGATCTCCACCAGGTGGGTCCTTCCTCCACTGGTACAGGCCACAGCACAGTGATCCTGCCCCATCTTGTGTCCCAAGTCCTTCCATTCGTCCACCATCCAGGATCCTCCCAATGCACATCACTAAATTTTTCCTGGAAGCAGTGGGTAGGCAGCCCTCCTGGCTGCTCTTCCTGCTGCTTCCAGGGCTGCTTATCTCCCCTCCTGCTCTGACTCACCCCCAGGTCATGTCCATAAGTCACTCTGGGTAAAATGTGACCACCAGTTTTTACCTTCTCGGTCACTGGCATTTTGAGCACCTGCCATCCTGCTTCTTTCAAGGTTGTGTTGGTCTGGGCTTTGCAGCCATCAAGTGTCACCTGGAGAACATGGGTACTGAAAAATGGGCTTTTGGAAAGGGGGTGGCTTGTGATCACTTTGCCTGAAGAGAACGCAGCCCCACCTTTTCCTCCTCATCAGCTCTGGTTCAAATAGCGGTCAGCAACAGAGTCCTTTATGGCATTTACACTGGTAAACTAATTCAAAGAACTGCCCACTGCATTTCATGTGATAATTTGTGCACTAGGCATCTTTCATCTATTTGAGTTTTCCTGTGTGGATGGTGAGGCAATTTCAAGTGACAGCAGACCTCATGAACAAGGGTCCCATAAGAGTTCTGGGGCTTAATGCAGTCAGGACCACATCTAGGAGTACCTGGAGACTCTCAGAATCCTAGGACGAAATCATTCTTCTACTTGGATTGTGCAGGAGGACAACATCAATGGTTCTGGCTCACCTCTGGTGAATACAGACTTTCGTTTTATGCCTCAATTGCAGTGGCTCTCAGAGGACCAAGGGACAGATTACTTCTGGAATGGTACCAAGGAATCTTAAATGATCGTCACATATACCTAGCACACCTTCTGTTTAAACAGGATCTTTTTTTTGGAGGGAGGAAGGCAGGGCGACTGGGGCTAAGTGACTCGCCCAAGGTCACACAGCTAGTGAGTGTGTCAAGCGTCTGAGGCCAGATTTGAACTCAGGTGCTCCTGACTCCAGGGCCGGTGCTCTACTTACCTTGCCACCTTGTTTTTAAACAGGATCTTTAAGGATATTTTTTGATGTACTGAGTTAAAAGTTTTCTTTTAATCAACAAACAGCAGACTCAACGGCACCCTGTATCTCACCAGGTCCTAATCAATTGTGTGGATGTGAAGACCGGTGACTGAAATCCTTTTTTAATCTTCACTTTGATGCTATTCTTCTAATGCAATTGACGATGCTCAAGCTGCTTGTTAACCGAGACCAAAAACAAAAGGACAGAGACAGAGAACAACCGTCTGGCCGTGCTAATGGAGAGACAGACAGTGCAGAAGCCAACACACCTAGTCTTTGAGCATGCTTTTTTTATAGATTTGAATGCATCTGCTCTTAGTGTTCTTGACACTTCAGTCTAAGTATCAGTCACATGACGAGCCAAGGTCTGGCTTAGGGCGTTAAGAGAACACCTAATTTACCCAGTCACCACAGACAGCTGCAGCGTCCAGGCTGCTCTGGGCTCTCCTTATGCCCCCGCTGTTTAGCACAGGCTTTTGTACACAGCAAGCGCTTCCAAAATGCCTTTTATTCCTTCACACCCATCCTCTGCTCCCTGCTTAACTTGTCTCCCATTTCCACTACATGCTGAGAGCAGATACCATCATTTCTGTGCAAAGCAGTAGGACCTATTTCCAGATTTGTTCACTTGGCTCCCACTCCCTTGGAAAGAGAAAAATACTTTGGATTTCAAGGTCTTTTTCACTTGGCTCCCACTCCCTTGGAAAGAGAAAAATACTTTGGATTTCAAGGTCTTTTTCACTTGGCTACAATCTAAATGAAGACTTTGGGGGTGGGGTGCCCAGACCTGCGATTTCTTTAGCATAGTGAACTCTCAGGGAGGAAAGTCCCCTTACCAGCTACATCAGCACCTGCTCTGCAACCTAAAAGTCTTAGGAGAGTTGCCTGGGGTGCCAATGGGTCACAGGGCCAAAGGGATTTCTTATCCTTGCTCCCCGTATTCCACTATGTAGTCTCTGAAGGACAGTAAGGAGCTTTGGTGCACTGAGAGAATGCCAAAGGAACAGTGTGTAACAGTGACGCCAGCGGTCTGAGGTTGAGCGTCTGCAACGACCGCCTCTCTGGGTGCACGAGACCCCGCTCTGGACAGGACAGGATACAGAAGGAGGGAGGCGGGAGAGTGAATCACCCAGGGTATCCCCCCTTTACCTTGTACTCCGTCTCAGCTTGCCTGCGCCTGGCTTCACTCAACTGGGAGAGTAATTCTCTGTTCTCAGAGGAAAGACACCGCACCTTCCCCTGCAGGCTGTTCACCTCCTGCTCTGCCCTTCTTAAGTGGTTGCTATTTATTTGGTTCTAATAATTAAAAAAAAAAATAAAAGCGAGACAGAAATGAGGCATGAAACACTGAAAAGCTCTGACACGTTCATTCTGTACTTACCTATTTTACTATGTAAGGTTGTACAAAATTTCTGTATCATTCATATGCCTACTGTACTTAATACATACCTGATAATTTTGTGAAAAACTTTTAGAACAGAATCTTAGAGGAGAGTCAAAAATTCTAATCTGCCTAGAAATCTAATATTTAACTATTAAAGTGTTGGAGGTGAGAGATTTTAAAGCAACATTTTAGCTTAGTTTACCATTTCTGCAATAACCAAGTCTAACCTTCAAAGATACACAATGCATCCTTCTTAAAACACATATTGTAATCAACGTACACATAGTCTAATATTTAACAAGTGCTAAGGTTTGCATGTTACTTCATTTCAAAAATGGGTCCCTGGAGCCTAATAGGAAATTGTAAAGCGTTATACACACACAGATTCTTCTAAGTGACTTCAGGGAGGAAGCCTCCTCTTTTCTTTCCCACCAACGAGGAAAAAATCCACACTAACAGGAGCAATAAAGTATCTGTCAAAGCCTGAGCTCTGAAAGAAGGAAGGAACTGAAGAGGAGAAAGCGGTAGAGGAAGAAAAGTTAAAGAGTGGAAGATCTCAGTCTCCCCACCCCATGGAAATCCTGCTAAAGGCCAAGGACCTTTTCCCCTCCATCACTCTTGTCATTTGAGACACATTCATCTTCAGCTCAAACTCATCTTAGAAGCAGCCCATTATGGTCTCCTCTCCACAGCCCTTGACTCAGGTCACATGCTCTCACATAAAGAGAGTTGAGATGGTAATTTGAGTGAAAAGCTGCACAAGAACAACTTCTTTCAGTGAGGGAAGCCCAGCAACTCCAAGAACCAAGAGGAAAACCACGTGGCAGCATGCTTCCCAGCAGCACAGCAATGCCACCAGCTAGCCACAAGTCTCTCGAAGCAATCAATGTGTTTTGGGATAGCTTCCCGTTCCCAGCTCAAGTCTGGGAGAGCCTTCGTCGGATAAACTCTTCTGACACAGAGGTCTCATCCGAGGAGCCTTTATTTCTAAGGCAGAACAAATCTGAAAACCAGCTTTTCACAAGTGCTCGCATGCATAGCCCACACAATAGAATAATTGCCTGGTTTAAGGGCGCCCCCTGCTGACTGAATAAAAACAATTCTGAAAATCACGATCCCCTTCACGGTAGAACATATTCCTGAAACACGGCTCCATACTCCCACACACAACATAAAAACAAATGTTCTTCTAAAAGACCCTCTCATCCGAGCACACTGTACCTTTTGAGTAACTAAGTCAAGTCGCCTTAAACTGGGTCTTATTTGGAGAAGAGTGGGATCTTTGTCTAGTATTTTTAACATGACAGTGAGGCGGTATGGCTGACCTTTGATAACTGGTTCAGGGTCTTCCTACTACTCCTTCTTGCCTCAAAAAGGTAACATCTTAAAACCTCTTTAGACATAAAAATTTTACAACCCAAGTGACCAACTATTAGGGCCTTGGAGAAAACGCTCCTCATACATAAGGATTTATTTGGTTTGCTATATAAACATCCTTTCTTCATGCCTTTAATTATGATTAGGCTTTCCCATCATACCTGAGTTTCCATTTCCATCATCCTTTGCTTTATTTCTTTTATCTCTGCCTGGGTTTCAGCCTCTCTAAGCCGTATGGTCATCAGTTCATCTTGTAACTCATTCATCGTGTTCTTCCTGGGTGGGTCCTTCCATCTCCCAGTAGTTCGAGCTAGATGGCGCTAAAACACCCAACATTATGAGTAACAGTTCTAGGAAGAAAGGTAGTATACCACATACGAGTTCTCCAAACAAGATGAAAGCCAAAAATTCCAATGAATAAAATATTGTTCAAATATGTTAAATATTATTTCATTCTACAATAAAAAACTTTTTGGTGGAAAAAATATTTATCATAACAAGATTTAACCCTTAAGGGTTTGATTGATCATTCTAGGATCAATCAAACATCGGCTAGGGCCATATGAAATGGTCACCACCCCACCCCTCTGCTGGGTACATGCTACTGGCCAACACTGGATGCCATATAAGTATAAAGTGTATCACAGTGCACTACAAAGGAATTCTTTAGAAAGTTATACATCCAAAATAATATTACTTCCAACTAGTTTAAATACTGACTCAGATTTCTTGGTTCCAAAGGTGAGAGGAGGGATCCTGTTCTTAAATGCCTTCATCTGACTGAGTTCCTTTTGAGTTCTGTAGGTTGTCTCTGCCCTCTCCCCTCCCCCCGGCCTCCAGGCCCAAAGCCTGGATGGCTTCGCACACCCACCTGCCAATGTTCTTCCAGATCCTTCACCTGCTGCCTAAGTTCTTTCAAACCCATCAAAGCTTCGGCTTCTCTCAGTTTCACTGCAATTAATTCCTCCTGAAGACTTGCAATATTATTCTCATCAGGCAAGGAATTGTTTCTCTGAAACAAGAAAAAAATAAAACCTAAACAACCAATGGACTATTCTACCCAAGAGCTACTTTGCAGCAGATCCCCAGTTTGGTTTATTTCGTTTTCACCTGCACCTGTGATTTCATTGGCATAGGAAACTCCCTGTAAGAAAACTTCTGCCAATGCAGAATAAAAACTGTTCTGCAATGTATAATCTTGGAGAGATTCCAGGGACCATGAGAGGGTCACAGAAGCAGAGTGCATCATAGGTAAGATGTGAGCCGGGTCTTCCTGACTTCCAGGTTATAAACTATATCACTGGTTCGCATTCTTTCACTTTATAATCTTTATTTCTTAAAATCAAATGCACTGCCCTTTCCTTTGTTCATCGCCTATGTCACATGAACCCTGATGGAGTCTGCAGACTGGCCACTGCCCTAAGGCCAGACACGAAAGAGCCAGTGGCCCTGTGGCTTTATTCCTCAAATGCTCCACCAGCAAGGGGATAGGAATGTGCTGTCTCTTACACATTAGCTGCTTTCAAATTTCATAACGCTGTGATTCCATTAGTGATTATTTAATAATCAGCCCTTTGGAGCCAAGATGGCGGCTGGAAAGCAGGGACTAGCATGAGCTCCCCACCAAGTCCCTCCAAAAACCTATAAAACAATGGCTCTGAACCAATTCTAGAACTGCAGAACCCACAAATTGGCGGAGGGAAGCAGGGCTCTAGCCCAGGACAGCCTGGATGGTCTCTGGGTAAGGTCTATCCTGCACGGAGCTGGGAGCTGAGCAGAGCAGAGCCCAGAGTGGGCGGCATGGACCGACCAGACTGGGAACCGGGCGGAGCGTGCTCTAGTACCCTGAATCAGTGAGCTGTGGCATTTACCAGACCTCTCAACCCACAAACACCAAAGACAACAGAGAAGATTAGTGGGAAAAGCTGCTGGGGACAGGGAGTTTGCGGTTCGGCCACTGCCCCGGGG
>JAQQSZ010018340.1:0-10600 GCA_028646595.1 Phalanger gymnotis | reverse complement strand
AGAAAATTTGTAATTCAAACGCCTGTGAAAATCAATGCTGAAAACCAAACATGTCAAAAATAAATTAAAAAAAAAAAAGGAAAAAAAAAAGAGTTAAGAAAAATGAGCTGACATAACCACATTGGACAGTGTACGCGACATTCCATCTTGTAAACTATCACTCAACACCCTAGAGGAAAGAACTGTGTTTTACTGTCAGTCCTCTGATGGCCACTGCCTTTCATCTGACTTCTGTTGGATTTTAGGGTTGTTTTCGTCGACATTGCTGTAGTCCCTCTGTGCATTGTTTGTTTGTTTTTTTTATTTCTGCTTTCTTTGCTTTGTATCTTTGGCTGATCCATATTCACTCTACTTCTTCCCTTCCTGTTTTTATAAATTTGAATCTCATATCCTCTCGGCTCTCTTCCCAGACAGAAGACCTGATGTTTTTGGTCTAGCCTTATGCCTCTGCCATCTTGTTCATTGGCAGTTGCTCCTCTTTTAACCTTCTCCATTTGGAAGAGTGGCCCTATCTATCTACCAATCTGTTCAGTTGTCTGAAGAGTCAGTAGCCTTGTCTCCTTGGGATGAGGAAGCAGCCTGGCCTCCTCACTACTAGGCTATCACACTAAAGGCACATCGTATTTTAACACAAGGCTGGAGGGTTGGCATCTACCTGGAAAATTGGACTAAGGGAAGTAGGTGGACCCATGCTGGCTTATTAGTTTTCCTTTGTATTTTAGCACTTTCAGGGACTCATAGATCTTTTCTGGCAGTCCTTACCAGAACTAAGACTCTCTTTTGTACTTGCTACCCAAGAATTCTGCTCCTCTGGTCACAGGAATGGCCATTACAACTTCCCTAAGTCTTCGTGGATCATTCAGACCCGGGAATATGCCCTATACTTGGCCGTAGTGTGGAGATGACATTTAAGACAGAGAGAAGTCCCCTTAGCATAATGATTCTTTTATCTAGAGACCCTATTTAAGCCACCGCACCTCCACCACTTCCCAAAGGGATAGATGTCTTAGCTGTAACAAAGCCCTGACTTGGGTACAACAAACTTAAAGCATCTACTATTACATGTTTGGGTCTTGGGACTTACTGGGTTGGGTATAATTTGAAAGCAACTTTGATCACATAAGGCCATCTAGAGATTGCTAATTTTTCTATCTGTCTGTCTGTCTGACTGTATCTCCTTCAATAAAACATTTGCCAGCAAACTAACCATAAATCTGCTCAGCTATACCATGAATACACTCCATTGTGTCAGACTACTATAATCCTGTGAACCTAGGACCTTGACATTGGCCTATCATTTCCTTTGCTTCAGAGTATATATAGAACATAGAAGTATAGGGCATAGAGGATAAAGTGATGGACAGGGAGTTAGGAAAGCCTTGGTTCAAATCCTACTTCTGATACTTCCTAGTAATGTGACCATGGGCAGGCAAGTAATCAACATCTCAGCCTCAATTTTGTCATCTCTAAAACGGGAAAATAGCTTGAATAACTATCTCACAGGAGTATTGTGAGGCTCAGATAGGAGTGTATATTCACAAAGCACTGCAAACTTTAGGGCACTATAGTTGTGAGTTTTTATTACTGGCTAATTTAGTGGATAGCAAATGCATATGTGTTGGCGGGGTGGAGGAGGAGTCAAATCATACATTCACACCTCTCTGCAAGGGTTTCTTTCTCCTCGGCTAAGGGCAGGGTTTCCCTCTTTCTAATAGCTAACATTTACATAGCACCTACTATGCGCCAGGCACTGTGATAAATTTAGTTTTACAAATACTATCTCCTTTGATTTTCACAAGAACCCTGGGAGGTAAGAGGCTATTTTATCCCCATTTTGTAGATGGGGAAAATGAGGCAGACAGAGGTTAGATGTCTTGTCCAGTGTCACAAAGCTACTAAGTGATTGAGGCTGGATTGGAGCTCAGGTCTATCCTGACTCCAGGCTTGGCACTCTATCCACTGCTCCTTCCAGCTGCCCCTTGGTCTGAGGATCATGTGCCAAAGCCCCAAGATAGGATACTTTATTTTTTTTCCATTTTTTCTTTTACCTCCCTAATTCGGTTTTAAAAATCCTCCTTTAGAGCTTTCTTATTCTGGGGATTGTGAGTCTAGTTGTTGGCTTTGTGAATTATACCCTTCAGTTTCTTGAGGTGTGGGGGAGGGGGTCTGGCTGCCAAAATCTCCTCTTCCCCTGGGGTTGTTCTCCAGTACTGTTGCTCTTCAGCAATGGTCTCAGCTCTTTGTTGTTTGAGCTGGATATCTGGCACTACCCCTGGGGGAGCAAGAGTATGTCTAGGCTCTTGGTGTCGACCCCTGCTGACTCTGCCCCTCTGGGACTCAGGTACTCCCACTACTTAGCCACTGAAGCCCCACCTCTGTCTCCTCTATTTCAGTGTTTTTTTCCCCCTGAGGAATTCTTTGGGTGGGGAGGGGAGGGATTAGAGCCATTTACCTGGCCATTATGTCTCCCGTCCTCTGTTGGAAGGCCTGGGGATCTCCGCTGGTTTCGGGCTCCTGGCTTTCTCTTGGCCTGTCTCCCACGTGGGTTTCCTGGCCAGCTGCTTCTGCTTTGGTCTGGAGCAGCTCTCCATGCTGACTGCTCTCCTAGCCCACAGATTCCTTCCTTTGGCCTTTCAGACTCTCCTGGCTCAGACTGCTCATGGTTTCTAACTCTTTCAAATCTGCTCAAATTCATTTTTTTATAGGAATCTGACAGAAGTTGTGAGAGAGCCCTGGTGAGACACTGTTTTCATGTGGCCATCTTGGCTCTGCCCCAAGATAGGATACTTTAAGGCAACCCTTCAAAGATAAATCCCAACAAAGTAAATACTCGTACACATACATACATTCATACATACATATATATATATATGTGTGTGTGTGTATATATATATATACACACACACACACACACACACACACATATACATATCCCTCCTGTGACCAAGAAAAGTTCATTGTTTGAGTCTGTTTGCAAGGTCAAAGATTATGGGCCAGATTTCTTTAGACAGCAAAGCAGGCATCCTTGAAGGATACCTTGGTGACATAAGGATATGAGACCCAACTCTCCTGTGTCTGTCCACATTCCCCAAGGAAAGCAAAATTTCTTAAGGCAAGAATGGAACAGTGATTAGCAAGAGAACTGTATTTCTTCTTTTTTTTTTTTTTTGTTTTTTGTTTTTGCTTTTTGGCAGGGCAATTGGGGTTAAGTGCCTTGCCCAAGGTCACACAGCTAAGTACATTTGTCAAGTGTCTGAGGCCGGATTTGAACCCAAATCCTCCTGACTCCAGGGCCAGTACTCTACTGACTACACCACCTAGCTGCCCCAAGAGAACTGTATTTCTAAACATAACCCGTTATATACAGGCCAGCTGAATTCTGAACTAAGCTCAGGGACAGAAACCCACGACTAAAGCAGTTACAGAAACGAAATCAATTACAGAACAGAATAAATTAATTGTAAATAGGATCAATAAAAATGATACAGAATCAATTTAATCTTCTTAGTAAATACATATATACACACACAGTAAAAATGAAGAAAGTGAGTCTACGCCTGACGGTTGCTTATCGTTCACGTAGAGCTTGGAGGCTATCAGACATCATTTTAGGACTTGGGGTTAGAAAGACTGCCTTGTAATCTCAGAGAGACTAGCCTAACAGGCCTGAAATCATCCAGTTTCATGAAAAATTCACCTGATTTGGTCAAGGCTAACACTAAATAGTTGATTCAAGGTAGTTGCTGAAACTAGTTTGAATGAATTTTTCACTTTTTATCTGGATGTTTGTCACACAAACACAAAGTGACAGAGAGGTCATGGGCTATACTAGGTTGAAACGACTGGGTAAGTAGCCAGAAGGAGAGTATACATAAGAGTCTGGGAAGCCTTGGCATCAGAAATAGGATAAACAAACAGAAATCACAGGCAAGAACAAGGCAGTGGGTCCAAAGTTCCTGAAACCAGCCTCTGGGAGATCTGTTCGATTCGAAAGGGCAATGTACAATTGGGCAGTCAAAACCCCAGGCAAAGAATGACTAAGTAGGAGATCCACAGGACCTGGCAGTCTAGGAAGGAGGCGTATAGCCCTTACAGCAAGGAAAACAGGCTGGCATGCTTGCTGTCCAGCCTAAGCTGCTATTATTAACCCTCCATCCCAGCAAAAGCCAGTCTCGAGTGATTGAGGCTGGTCTAAAGGCTAAGTAAAAAACCTCTCGATTTGGGAGAGAGTGAGTGTACACAATTTCCTGGCAGAAGTATTTCACTGGCAACCGGGAATAATTGGACACGCACACTAAACTTTAGGAAAGCAGACATTGGAAACTTCTGAGAAGAGAGAGCTAAACCTCCATGACTCTAAATTGTAAAACATGGCTCATAGTGGATGGGGGGTAATTCTAGAAGTCAAAATTCTGACTATGCAATATCAGTATAAAAGAAAATCAGAAAGCAAAACGAAACCAGTGTGGCTGACTGTTCCAGTCTGGTCTCATGATGATGATGATGATAACAATAATAATAATAACAACAACTCATACTTACACAGTGACATAAGGCTTACAAAGCAATTTCTGCACAAAAAAGGTATAAGTGTTTATCACCCACAGTTTGCAGTTGAAGAAACTGAGGCTCAAAGAGATTGTGTCCAGGATCATGTCACCAGTATCAGATGATTCAGTCCTGATCTTTCCTGATTCCAAGTCCATAGCACCACTCACACTCCAGGTTGTACTTCTTACTGTCCCAGTCCTTTTCTACAATGCTCTGAAGCTTCTTCACTCTGGGAGGTCACCTTTCCCTTGGACTTCACACATTAGAAGTCCCCTCCTCCCTGAGCCTTCTCCCTCTGATTGGCTGGTTCCTCTAAGAACTTTTATTTTGAAACACCCAGGCCAGCCAGGTCTTCATTCTGCTATGGGTTACACTCCTGACTGCTGGATTTTCTCTATAATGCCCGAGTTGGATACCTTTATCTCTTCCTTCTCGCATCCACCCCCAATTTTCAGCACCCCCTTTTGCACATTGTTGTTGTTTAGTCATTTCTGTTGTGTCCAACTCTTTCTGACCCCATTTGGGGTTTTCTTGAAAAAGATACTGGAGTGGTTTGCCATTTCCTTCTCTAGATCATTTTTACAGATGAGGAAACTGAAACAAACAGGGTTAAGTGACTTGCCCAGGGTCGCACAGCTAGCAAGTGTCTGAAGCCTCATTTGAATTCAGGTCTTCCTGACTCCAGGTCCAGTGCTTTATCCACTGTGCCACCTAGCTGTCCTAAACTCTAACTAAACTGAGCATATCCTTCCTTTATTCATTTATTCAATTATGAATGTAAACAACAAACATTATTCCAAGAAGAGGTTCATAGGTTAAAAATTAAGAATCCTTGTCTTAATGTAATACTTTTGTGATGAAGAAATGATGAATATAGAGAAGTATGGAAATACCTATGTGAACTGATGCAGAGCGAAGTAAGCAGAGCCAAGAACAAAACATATACGATGACTACAACTATGTAAATGCAATATTAAAAAAAATCAAGTGAATGCTGAGAAATCATAAGGAAAAATTGTAAATCAAAAAAAAACCATGAAATCAGCGCCTATCCCACTCCTTTGCAGACATGAGAGGTATACAAGTGTTGCACATTGCATATATTTCAGACTTTTTTGACATATTGATCAGTTATGCCTATTTTTTCCTCTTTTTCTTTAATTTTTTGTCTTTAAAAATACCATTTCTCTCTTGTAGGTGGAAGGGAGAGAGATACTGGGGGAACTATGTGTTTGTTTAAAAAAGAACCCACAACAAAAGACATAAGTAAAGTAAGAACTTATAGGGTGACCAATCTCACAAGTTTCAAGATATTCTGTGAGTCTATACACCTAAAGGATTTCCTCACCTGCAAAATAAGGTGGTTCAACTAGAGGACCTCTAAAGTCTATTCTCTCTCTAAAACTATTATATAAATGTGAATTTCAAAGATGGAAAAATAATTTTATAGTATTTTATTTTTTCCAATTACATGTAAAGGCAATTTTTAATATTCATTGTTTAAAAAAAATTGAGTTCAAAATTTTCTCCCTCCCTCCTTTTCTTCCCTCCCTAAAAGGGTAAACAATTTGATATAGGTTATATACGTGCAATCATGTAAAACATTTCCATATTAGTCATGTTGTGAAAGAAAAAACAGCTTGCAAAAAAATTATAGCTTGCAAAAGTAAAAAAAAATGAAAAAAATAAAGTGAAAGTAGTAGGCTTCAATTTACATTCCTATTCCAACAATTCTTTCTCTGCATGTGCACAGCACTTTTTATCGTGAGTATTTTGGAATTGCCTTGGATCATTGTACTGCTTAGAAGACCTAAGTCAGTCATAGTTGGTCATTGAAAAATGTTGCTATTATTCTTCACAATGTCCTCCTGATTCTGCTCACTTCACTTGGAAGCAGACAGAGCTTAAAGTGGCTTGCCTAGGGTCCCCCAGCTAGTATGTGTCTAAAGCTGGATTCGTGCTCAGACCTTCCTAGCAAGAAGCCCAATAATCTATCCACTTCACCATCTAGCTACCTCAACTCGAGACATATTTAGTCTCTGCTCCCCACTGTAATAATCCAACAAATGGTCCTCTAACAACTGCTGGAAAATATCTAAGAAGGGAAGAACCTACTCCTTCTTGAGTGGCCTGTGACATTTTTAGACAACTCTAATTATGTGGAAGAACAGATTTTTAAGAAGTTAAGACCAAACTGGGTTTATATGAGTCCACAGTCACAAAGTGGCATAGAAAGAATAGCAGTTATAAAACATCACCCCATCATTAACCTGGGGTGCACATAGTATCACTGGGAAGAATGGATAAAATTTTACAACACATTGCTAGCTAGGGACACATGTAGGGAACACATGTAATCAAGACAACTCCTGGCTCTAATACTATGGTGTCCTAATGCCCTTCCTCATCTCCAGTGCCTCTTCATTATCAACAACAATAATATTGGTGGCAGAGCAAAGATGGTGGCACGAAAACAGGGACACACTTGAGCTCTCCCCCAAATCCCTCCAAACACCTGTAAAAATGACTCTAAACAAATTCTAGAGCTACAGAACCCATGAAATGACAGAGGGAAATGAATCTCCAGTCCAAGGTGGCCAAGATGGTCACTGGGAAGGGTCTATTGCACTGTGCTGGGAGCAGAGCGTGGCCCAGCATGGGCTGTGCCAGAAGAGACCAGAAGGAAGTAGACCTGATGGAGCAGGCCTCAGGGCACCAAATCACTGGCAGCTGTGGCAGTTTTCAGACTTCTCAACCCACAAACACCAAACACAACAGAGCAGGTCAGTGGGAAAACTGTTGGACCTGCGTGAGAGAAGTGTGCAGTCTGGACCCTGCCCTGAGGGCAGTGGAAGTGGCTGCTGCATCGGTGGTAGCAGCAGTAGCAGTGGGCGTTGCTTCCGCAGCTCCAGGCCCACAGATGGTGGGGGGAATCAAGTGGCTAAATAGAGCAGGAGTACAGGGTGGTGGTGCTAAGGCAGTGTTCTCTTGCTTTACCATGCTTGGATCTGGGTCATAGTCTTGGTTGGTGGTGCTTGGAGGAGGAGGAGGGCTGGTGTGGCTGACGTCATGGTGGATGGAGAGGGAGTCCTCCTAGTAGTTACACGGCAGAAAGGAGTGCTTGAGATCACTCACAGACTAGAGCACAGGCCAGCAGAGGAGTATCATACCACTTCAGAATAGAAGTAGCTCTGAAAACAGCAGTACAAACCCCCTGAAACTTGGGACACAGCACTCTCCACTATGAAAGCAGTCTTACCCTGACAAAGAGTTCAAAAGTCAAGTAATTGGCTGGGAAAATGAGCAGGCAGTGCAAAAGGATTCAGACAATAGAATCTTTCTTTGGTGACAAAGAAGATCAAAACATACAGCTAAAAGAAGATAACAAGTCAAAAATCTTACATCAAAAGCCTCCAAGAAAAATACGAATTGGGCTCAGGCCCGGAAGAGCTCAAAAAGGATTTGGAAAAGCAAGTAAGAGAAATAGAGGAAAAATTGGGAAGAGAAATGAGAGTGATGCAAAAAAATCATGAAAAACAAGTCAATGACTTGCTAAAGGAGACCCAAAAAGATACTGAAGAAAATAACACCTTAAAAAATAGACTAACCTAAATGGCCAAAGAGCTCCAAAAAGCCAATGAGGAGAAGAATACCTTAAAAGGTAGAATTAGCCAAATGGAAAAGGAAGTCCAAAAAACCATTGAAGAAAATACTGCCTTAAAAATTAGCATGGAGCAAGCGGAAGCTAGCGACTTTATGAGAAATGAAGAAATTATAAAATAGAACCAAAAGAATGAAAAAAATGGAAGACAATGTGAAATATCTCATTGGAAAAACCATTGGCCTGGAGAATAGATCCAGGAAAGATAATTTAAAAATTATTGCACTACCTAAAAGCCTGTTTCCACAATCTGGCTAGCAGCTTCTGTGGGGGTGTAAGATCTACCCATAGCCAGCACCCAGAAAGCTGCCAGCACCCAGAAACAAGGTTCTTTTGATCTGCTTAACTAAGGAAAGCAAGGTGAAAGGGTTGGCAAGCTTACTTTAATTCACACAAATATCATTCACTTAGTTCAGAGGAAAAAGCTAGCACCCTGAACTTCAGAACAAAATACAAACAAATTACAAACATTAACAGACAGACCTTGTCTGATTCAAATCCCAATACATAGTTACCAGAGTTCAACAAAGTCTCAGCATCTGGGTTTATGAGCTGGAGAGTTCCTTAGCTACAGCTGCCCAGAGTCTTCTCATCAACACCATCTCAAGAGCCCTTAAACCAGACAGACCCAATACGATTTGTAGTTACCAACATCTAGGTTCAGCCCAGGAGCTCAGAACAAGGGCTGGCCCAGAGTCATGTGCCCCACCACTGCTGCAGCTAAGAGCTCCAAGGAAGAGAAGGCCAACCCCTGGCTTTTATATCTTTGTCAGCGTCAGGGGTGAGTCACACATGCGACTCACCCACGTGACCTAAAATCGTCACAAAGAGGCAGACTTAAACCCATGTGGTCTAAGAGCCTTTGCTGTCCCAAACATGTAAACTAGGCCCTTCCTGGAGTTAGCCCCACCTCAGTTGCCAATCCACACCCACATAGGATTTACACCTAATAGGGGTTTGGGCTTAGGGCTTAGCACTCAATGAAATACACTGAATTACTCAAAGGGAACAAAAGCCAAACTCTTCAAGGGCACTTGTTGAACTAAGTGCTGAGCCCATTTTGCTTACCAACACACTGCCATGATAAAAAAAGAACCTAGACATCCTTTTTCAAGAAATTATCAAGGAAAATTGCCTTGATATTCTAGAACCAGAGGGTAAAATAGAAATTGAAAGAAACCACTGATCATCTCTTGAAAAAGATCCCAAAAAGAAAACTCCTAGGAATATTGTCACCAAATTCCAGAGTTCCCAGGTCAAAGAGAAAATACTGCAAGCAGTGAGAAAGAAACAATTTGAGTATTGTGGAAACACAATCAGGACAACACAAGATCTAGCAGCTTTGAGGGGCGGAGCCAAGATGGCCACATGAAAACAGCGTCTTACCCCAGCTCTCTCATAAGTTCTGTCGGATTCCTATAAAAAAGTGAATTTGAGCAGATTTGAGAGAGTTAGAAACTGCAAGCAGTCTGAGTGGGGCAAATTTCCCAGCCAGGAGAGTCTGAAAGGCTGAAGGAACGATTCTGTAGCCTAGGAGAGCGCTCGGCGTGCAGAGCTGCCCCAGACACGACCAAAGCAGAAGCGGTTGGCCGGGAAACCCATGTGGGAGACAGGCTGGGAGAAAGTCGGGCACCTGAAACCAGCAGAGATCCCTAGGCCTCCCAACTCAGGACGGCACTCAGTGGAAGCCATGAGAGGCAGCGCAACGCCACTGACCGTGAGATACCAGCTCCTGAGGCTTGCAGCTCAAAGGTTTCAAACCTTCTTGAACTTCCGGGAGACATAAGGGACAGGTAAACAGCTCTAATCCCTCCCCTCCCCACCCAGAGAATTCCTGGGAGGGGGAGGAAACACTGGAATAGAGGAGACAGAAGTGGGGCTTCAGTGGCTGAGTCGCAGAGGGGCAGAGCCAGCAGGGGTCAACACCAGGAGCCCAGACATACTCTTGCTCCCCCAGGGGAAGTGCCAGACACCCAGCTCGAACAACAAAGTGCTGAGACCATTGCTGAAGAGCAACAGTGCTGGAAAACAACCCCAGGGGAAGAGATTTCAGGCAGCCGGACCCTCTCCCCCACACCTCAGGAAACTGAAGGCTATAATTCATGCAGCCAACAAAGAGATGCACAATCTCCAGAATAAGAAAGCTGGGACAGCGAGCCCTGAGCCCCAAAAGCAGAAATTTACCGTAAAGCCAGGAAAAGGCTAACCAACATGAAGAACACAAAAAAACAGAGCACTATTGATTCTTTTTATGGAGACAGGCAGGATCAAAATACCAATTTGGAAGAGGATAACAATGACAGTATATCCACATCTGATACCTCAAAAGGTAATGTGAACTGGCCTCCAGCCCAAAAAGCATTACTGGAAGAGCTAAAAGAGGATTAT
>JAQQSZ010018339.1:0-10600 GCA_028646595.1 Phalanger gymnotis | reverse complement strand
TTCTTCTTCATGTTGGTTAGCCTTTTCCTGGCTTTACAATAAATTTCTGCCTTTGGGGCTCAGGGTTCTCTGTCCCAGCTTTCTTGTTCTGGGGACTGTGAGTCTAGTTACTGGCTTAGTGAATTAAAACCTTCAGTTTCCTGAGGTGTGCGGGAGGGGTCTGGCTGCCTGAAGTCTCTTGCCATAGGGTTGCTGTCCAGCACTGTTGCTCTTCAGCAATGGTCTCAGCTCTTTGATGTTTGAGCTGGTGTCTGGCACTTCCCTGGGGGAGCAAGGGTACGTCTGGGGTTCTGGTGTTGACCCCTGCTGGTTCTGGCCCTCTGGAACTCAGGAACTCCCACTACTTGGCCACTGAAGCCCCACTTCTGTCTCCTCTATCCCAGTGTTTTTTTCTGAGGAATTCTCTGGGTGGTGGGGGGAGGGATTAGAGCTGTTTACCTGGCCATTATGGCTCTCAGAAGTTCAAGAAGACACGTTTCATACCTTTGGGCTGCAAGCCTCAGGAGTTGATGTCTCACAGCAGGTGGCGTTGGGCTTCCTCTCGTCCCTTCCACAGACTGCCATCCTGTCTTGGGAGGCATGGAGATCTCTGCCGGTTTCGAGTGCCCAGCTTTCTCCCAGCCTATCTCCCACTGGTTTTTCCGGCCACTTCCACTTTGGTGCTGTCTAGGGCAGCTCTGCACGCCAAGTGCTCTCACGTACTACAGATTCATCCCTTCGGCCTTTCAGACTCTCCTGGCTTGGAAATTTGCCTTACTCAGACTGCTCATGGTTTGGTTTCTAACTCTCTCAAATCTGCTCAGATTCACTTTTTTATAGGAATCTGACAGAACTGGTGAGAGAGCTCTGGTAAGATGCACTTTTCACATGGCCATTTTGGCTCCGCCACTATCTGTTTTTTGACTTAAGAAATCTGATCAGTGCAATGACCAATTATGATTCCTGAGGACTAATGATGGAAAATAGTATCTATTTCACTATACAGAGGTGATGGATTCATCATGTTGAAATAGACATACTTTTTTTTTTCTAATACAGCCAATGAAAGAATATGTTTTGCCGGACTATGCGTATTTGCTTCAAGAAAAAATATAATAAATTGTTGATGAGATAAAAGTGACAATAAAGCTAGGCATTAAGTGACAAAATAGAAACAATAATGAGAAATATTAAAAATGCATCATTAAAACATTTTTAATGCACCGAAGAGATTCAAAGACAAGAAACGATGAGAGATTGGTAAGACCCACTTGAAACCTACATCTTGAATTTCTTATAAATTTTAATAGAAAATAAGGTGTTTATAATAGTGAGAAATGCTCAGTTTGGTGTTTTTGTTCAGAATTTTTTAAAAAAACAAACGTCTAACCACTTCAGACCTGTCCCATCCTCCCCCCACCCCAAACAAGGCATCTTGTAAATTAGAATATGTTTTCAGTGATATACTTCTTACAACTCTACCACAACCCTCTTACATCTCATAAAAGGAGAGACAAAGCAAAGAAAGAAAACCATACACAAATACAACTATTGAAATTTTGTGGGAACACATATGAGATTGTTTTTATTCATATAACTATAAAGAGTGACTAGTAATTTTTTGATGGGTAAAACCTTGTATTAGCTCTGCTAATTATGCTGCTATAAATTTAGCTCAGGATCAGAATGAAATTTAGGAGGGGAAGAGAAGGAAAAAGATTACTGCACCCCTAGCTCCATTAAATCATGGAAAGGTTTTTCTCTCTTTTTTTTTACATTATTTGTATGACTTCTCATCAGGCTCCTGGTTTTTCTTCTAACATCACAGGAAGACAGACTTTCACTTTCTTGGAAAAGAGATTGCAGGCTAGGTTATAGTGCCAAGCAAGCTGGAAAAAACAATTTATGTCTTTAGTGCATGTGGGGAACTGAGGCAGAATTCCAAATGTGCCAAAGATTCCTCATCTTCCAAACCAGTAGTTTTCCCACCTATAGCTAATGCTGTGTGAATATGTATCAAGGCCACTCTTTTATAAACTATTGTTCAGAGAAAACCATAGGAGGCATTTGTAGCATCCTCCTGGACTAGGAAGACAACAGGGAGAGGTCTGACTGGACTCCTCATTAATCCAGTCCCAAAAGTTGAATCAATAATTCAGGTCTCTAAAGAGAATTGAGAAGGCATGGGGTGTTGGGCAAGAGAATTGCTTGCTTTGGGCCAACATAAGGACAGCAGCATCTGATCCCTGTAAAATAATCAAGCCAGATTGATCCATCTTACTTTGATTGTATTAACAAGGGGGAAAATAGCTTCCATTCTGAAAAAAAGTGAAGAGGAAATGAGAAGAGCAGAGAAGAAGAGACAAAAAATGTTTAAAGTGGAATAAAAATGATAAATGCAAACTTCTGTTTCTTACTAAACCTAACTACAAGTTTGCTATAGTCCAGTTATCTATTTGAATTGCATTAAATGAAGAAGCTTAATGGTATCCCCCTTGCACCATTGCTGCACCATTGACATGGTAACCATTTATTTCACCTTTATCCAAAGAAGCTGTAAATTGCTGGCTTTTTTGTGTGTGATAGCTTGCTACTTGCTTCTTTTTAAAAAAAAATTATTTATTTTTTTACTTTTAGTTTACAACACTCAGTTCCACAAGTTTTTGAGTAATGTTCTCCACCTCCCTCTCCACCCTTCTCCACTCCATAAGACAGCATGTAATCTAATATAGGTTCTACGCATACTTTCATATTAGACTTATTTTCACAATAGTCAAGTTGTAAAGAATTAAAACCAGTGGAATGAACCATGAGAGAGAAGAAACAAAACCGAGATGGAGACAGACAGAGAGAGAGAGAGAGAGAGAGAGAGAGAGAGAGAGAGACAGAAAAAGAGACAGAGAAAGAGACAGAGAGACAGAGAGCAAATAGTTTGCTTCAGTCTTCATTCAGACTGTAATTCTTTATTGGGATGTGGATAGCTTTTTTCCATCATGAGTCTTTTGGAGCTGTTTTAGAATCTTGCATTGCTGAGAAGAGCCAAGCCTATGAAAGTTAGTCATCACAGATATTGTCTGTAATCATACCTAATGTTCTTCTGGTTCTGCTCCCCTTGCTAAGCATGAGATCATCTAAGTCTTTTCAAGTTATTATGAAGTCTGTTTACTCCTCATTTCTCATAGCACAATAGTATTCCATTACATTCATATGCCACAACTTGTTTAGCCATTTCCCAATTGATGGGCATCCCCTTGATTTCCAATTCTTTGCCACCACAAAAAGAGCTGCTACAGATATTTTTGTACATATGGGTTCGTTTCCCACTTATATGATCTCTGTGGGTTACAGCCCTAGAAGTGGTATTCCTGAGTCAAAGGGTTTGAACTTTTTTATAGTTCTTTGGGCATAGCTCCAAATTGCTCTCTAGAGTGGTTGGAACAGTTCACAACTCCACCAACAATGCAATAATGTTCCAATTTTCCCATATCTCCACTAGCATTTATAATTTTCCTGTTTTGTCATGTTAGCCAATCTGACAGAAGAGATATGGTACCTAAGACTTGTTCGATTTGCATTTTTCTAATCAATAGTGCTTTGAAGTATTTTTTCATATGACTATAGAGATCTGTAATGTCTTCCTCTGAAAACTGCGTGTTCATTTCCTTTGACTTTTTATAATTGGGAAAGTATCTTTATTCTTATAAATTTGACTCAGTTCCCTGTATATTTTAGAGATAAGGCATTCATCAGAGACACTGGTTGTAAAAATTCTTTCCCAATTTTCTGCTTCCCTCTTAATCTTGGTTGCATTGACTTTGTTTATCCAAAAACTTATCAATTTAACATAATCAAAATTACCCATTTTGCATTTTGTAATACTCTCTATCTCTTGTTTGATCATGAATTCTTCTGTTCTCCATGAATCTGACAGGTAAACTATTCCATGCTCTCTCAAATTGCTTATAGTATCAGCCTTTATGTTTAAATTGTGAACCTATTCAGATTTATTTTTGTATATGGTTTAAGATATTGGTCTATACCCAGTTTCTGCCATACTATTTACCAGTTTTTCCAGCAGTTTTTGTGCAATAGTGAGTTCTTATCCCAAAATCTGGACTCTTTGGGTTTATCAAAGAGTAGATTACTATAGTCATTTACTACTGCATCTTGTGGACCTAACCTATTCCACTGATCTACCACTCTATTTCTTAGCAAGTACCAAGTAGTTTTAATGATTGATGCTTTATAATACAGTTTAATATCTGGTATGGCTAGGCCACCTCCCCTAGAATTTCTTTTCATTAGTTCCCTTGATATTCTGGGCCTTTATTCTTCGAAAGAATTTTCTTATTATTTTATCTAGCTCTATAAAAAGATTTTGGTAGTTTTATTGATATGGCACTAAATAAGTAAATTTATTTGGGTAAAATTGTCATTTTTATTATCATCTCTTCCTAACCATGAGCAACTGTTGTTTTTCCATTTATTTACATATGACTTTATTTGTGTGAAAAGTGTTTCGTAGTTGTGTTCACATAGTCCCTGGTTTTATCTTGGCAGGTAGACTCCCAAATACTTTAGAGTGTCTACAGTAACTTTAAATGGAATTTCTCTTTCTATCTCTTGCTGTTGGGCTTTGTTAGTAATATGTAGGAATGCTGAGAATTTATGTGTGTTTATTTTGTATCCTGCAACTTTTCTAAAGTTATTTCAAGTAGTTTTTTACTTGATCCTCCAGGATTGTCTAAGTAAATCCTTTGTATCATCTGTGAAGAGTGATATAACTAAATTTCTTCTTTGCCTATGCTAATTCCTTCAATATCTTTTCCTCCTCTTATGCTAAAGCTAGCATTTCTAGTAGCAAATTGAATAATAGAGGTGATAATGGGCATTCTTGTTTCATCCTTGATCTTATTGGGAATGCATCTAGCTTATCCTCACTACATATAATGCTTGCTAATGGTTTTAGGTAGATGGTATTTATCATTTTAAGGAAGGTTCCATTTATTCCTGTTGTCTAGTATTTTTAATAGGAATGGATGTTGCATTTTGTCAAAAGCTTTCTCTTCATCTATTGAGACAATCATATGATTTCTGCTAGTTTTGTTGTAGATATGATCAATTATGCTGATAGTTTTTCTAATATTGAAGCACCCTTGCATTCCTGGAATAAATCCTACCTGGTCACAGTGTATTATTTTTGAGATAAGTTGCTGTGAACATTTTGCTAACATTTTATTTAATATTTTTTGCATCTATATTCATTAGGGAAATTGGTCTATAATTTTCTTTCTCTGTTTTGACTCTTCCTGGTTTAGGTCTTAGTACCATATTTGTGTCATAAAAAGAATTTGGTAGGACTCCTTCTTTGCCTATTTTCCCAAATAATCTATAACATATTAGAATTATTTGTTCTTTAAATGTTTGATAGAATTCACTTGTAAATCTATCTGTCTCTGGAGATTTTTTCCTAGGGAGTTAATTGATGGCTTGCTCAATTTCTTTTTCTGAAATGGGGTTATTTAAGTATTTTACGTTCTCTTCTGTTAATCTGGGCAATTTATATTTTTGCAAATATTTATCCATTTCACTAAGTTTATCAAATTTATGGGCATAAAATTGGACAAAATAATTCCTAATTATTGTCTTAATTACCTCTTCATTGTAGGTGAATTCATCCTTTTCATTTTTGATACTGGTAATTTGGTTTTCTTCTTTCTTTTTTTTAAATCAAATTGACAAAAGGCTTATCAATTTTATTGTTTTTTTTTTATAAAACCAGTTTTTAGTTTTGTTTATTAGTTCAATAGTTTTCTTGATTTCAATTTTCTTAATCTCTCCTTTCATTTTCAGCATTTCTAATTTGGCATTTATCCGGGGATTTTCAATTTGTTCTTTTTCTAGCTTTTTCAGTTGCATGCCCAATTCATTGATCTGCTTTTTATCTATTTTATTCATGTAAGCATTCAGAGATATAAAACTTTCCCTGAGAACTACTTTTGATGCATTCCATAAGTTTTGGTATGTTGCCTCATTATTGTCATTCTTTTGAATGAAGTTATTTATTGTTTCTATGATTTGTTCTTTGACCCGCTCATTCTTTAAGATTAGATTATTTAGTTGCCAATTAATTTTTAGTCTTTTCTTCCATGGTTCTTTATTACAAATAATTTTCATTGCACATGATATGAAAAGGATGTATTGACTATTTATGCCTTTCTGAACTAGATTGTGAGGTTTTTATGGCCTAGTACATGGTCAATTTTTGTGTATGTGCCATGTACTGCTGAGAAAAATATATATTCCTTCCTATCCCTGTTCAGTTTTCTCCAGAGGTCTATCATATCTAACTTTACTAAAATTCTATTCACCTGCTTAACTTCTTTCTTGTTTACCTTGAGGTGATATTTATCAAGTTCAGACAGAGGAGGTTGAGATCCCCCACTAGTATAGTTTTGCTGTGTATTTCTTCCTGTAATTCCCTTAACTTCTTCTCTAAGAATCTGGATGCCATACCACTTGGTGCATATATGTTAAGTAAAGATTTTACTTCATTGTCTATGGTGCCTTTTGGCAGGATATGGTGTCCTTCCTTATCTCTTTTAATTAGATCTATCTTTGCTTTTGCCTTGTCTGAGATTACCATTGCTACCCCTGAATTTTTTTTTTTTACTTCAGCTGAAGCATAATATATTCTACTCTAGCCTTTTACCTTTACCCTGTGTGTATCCTCCTGTTTTAAATGTGTTTCTTATAAATAACATATTGTAGGATTATGGTTGTTAATCCATTCTGCTATCCACCTCTGTTTTATGGGAACATTCATTCCATTCACATTCACATTTATGATTACTATCTGTGTCTCTTTCTCCATTCTATTTCCCCCTACCCTGTTTAAGCTTTTATTTATCCCTTCTCCCTTCCCTCCTCAAGAGTTTTGGTTTTGACCACCACCTCCCTCCATATTCCCTCCCTTTCAGCCCCTCCTTATCTTACCCTTTTCCCTTACTACTTCTTCCCTCCCTTCTAAACCCCCCCCACTTTTTCCCTCTTTCCTCTCCTACTGCCCAGAAGTCAAGTTTGATTTCTATACTTACCAGATTTTGTTCTTCCCTCCTTGAACCAAGTCCTAGAAAGTAAAGCTAAAACACCGCTCTTTTCCCTGACTTCTTTCCTTCTACTATAATATGTTTTTGTGCTTCTTCATGTGATATAATTTACCCTTTTCTGCCTCCTCCTTATCTCTTCTCCCTTTACAATTTCTTTCCCTTAATTAGGTTTTTGTCATCACATCAGTTAATTTATACCCTCATCCTCTGTCTATGTATATACCTTTTAAATGTCATAATAACTATAACATTCTCAAGATTAACAAGTATTATCCTTTCACATAGGGATGTAAAAAATTGCCCTTATTGATTAGCAAGGTGTTTTCATTCTTCTTGATTTTCCTGTTTAACTTTTTATGCCTCTCTTGAGTCTTGTATTTGAAGATCAAATTTTCCATTGAGTTCTGGCTTTTTCATCAGGAAGGGCTGGAATTCTCTTCTTTCATTGAATGTCCATTTCTTTGCCTGAAAAATTATCCTCAATTTTGCTGGGTAGTTGATCCTTGGTTGTAGTCCAAGTTTCTTTGCCTTTTGGAATAGCATATTCCAATTCCTCCAATCTTTTAACGTAGAAGCTGCAAGGTCCTGTGAAATCCTGACTGTAGTTCTGCAATATTTGAATTGTGTCTGTCTGGCTGCTAGCAGTATTTTCTGCTTGACCTGATAATTCTGGAATTTGGCTACAATATTCCTTGGAGTTTTCAATTTGAGATCTTTTCTGGGGGGATGATTGGTGGTTTATTTAGATGACTATTTTACCCTCTGGTTCTAGGACCTCAGAGAAATTTTCCTTTATGATTTCCTGGAAGATACTGTCCGGGCTCTTTTTTTCATCAATTCTTTCCAGTAGACCAATAATTCTCAGATGATTTCTCCTGGATCTATTTTCCAGATCAGTTGTTTTTTCAATGAGATACTCTACATTTTCTTCTAGTTTTTCATTCCTTAGATTTTGTTTGACTGCTTCTTGATGCCTCATAATATCATTAGCTTCTACTTGCTCAATTCTAATTTTTGACAAATAGTTTTCTTCGGTTAACTTCTATACCTCTTTCCATTTGGCCAATTTTACTTTTGAAAGTGTTATTTTCTCCTATTAAGTTCTGAACCTCTTTATCTATTTTACTTTTTAAAGATTTGTACTAATCAGTGATTTTTTTTCCATTTGTTCCATTGTATTTTTAAAAGAATTGGTCAATTTTTCTTTTACCTCTCTAATTTGGCTTTTAAAATCCTCCTTGAACTGTTCCAGGAATACTTTTTGGGCTTGAAACCAGTTCATATTCCCTTTTGAGTTTTCAGATGTGAGTATAGTATCAATGCTGATTTCTTCTGAATTAGTATTTTGATCTTCTGTGTCCCCAAAGTAAGATTCTATGGTCTCTGTTTTTTTAGTTTGCTTTTTCATGTTGATTGCCTTTTTCCTAGCTTTTAAAGTGGATCTCTGCTTTTGGGGCTCAGGAGACTCTGTTCCAAGCTTCTTGTGCTAGGAACCAGGGGCCTGGTTATTGGCTTTGTGTGCTATGGCCTCTGGTTCTGTTAGCTAGAAACTATATAATGCTGCTGCTCACTTGTGCTGAGCTGGAGCTAGCTAGTATGTGTCAAGGATCTTGGTCTGGTGAAGTCTTTCTGAGTTTCCCTGGGGTTAAACTGAAGATCATAGTGTGAAGTGTAGGGGAGGCATGTTCTGGCTCCTGGAAGTCTCCTCTTCTCCTAGGGCTACACTATAGCATGGGTGGCCTCACCCACCATCTGCACTGGTATCTGTCAATAACCCTGGTGGTACAAAAGCATGCCTGGGGTCCTGGTGTTGGCACTTGCCAGCTCCACCCCGGTGTGGCTCAGGAAGTCCTGCTGATCTACTGAGTGAGGCTTGCTGGGATACTTCCCTTCCTGCACTGGTCTCCTTCAGCCAAAGCAAGAGGGTCCCTTCTCCCTAGCTTCCTGAGCTGAAAGACTGATGAACCCCTACTTCTGGCTCCAGTATTCCAGGGCTTTTTTTAGGGCAGTATTCTCTGGGTTATTTAAGGTCAATATGGGAGGGATGAGAGCACTTGTAGTTCACTCCATTATCATGGCTCCCTGAAGTTAAAGAAGGTAAGTTTCAATCATTTAGTCTGCAATCTGATACTCCCAGGAGTAGCTTCTGCCACTGCTGCTGGCTCTGCACTTCTGTATCACCTAGATCCTACAGACTCCTGCCTGTGCTGAGAAGTTTAGGGATCGCCACTGCAACCTTTGATTCAGCCAGGTCCTCTCTCACTCTGTTATTGTCAAATGTAGGCCCACATGCACTCTCCCAGCCTGGTGCAACAGATCCTTCCTATTGACCTTGTGGACTCTCCAAGGCTTGAAATTGGCCATACTCTGTCTTCTAGCGGATTCTACCTCTCCCAAATTTGTTCAGATTCACTTTTTTAGAGGTATCTAAAAGTATTTCTGAGAGAGCTTGGGTATGGCCCTGCTTTCACTCCACCATCTTGGCTCCACCCCCCTTGTTACTTGCTTCTCCTGTTTTGGTTTCCTTTTTTTTTTTTTTGTTCTTTTTTTGCCTATTATTGTCTATTCTTTCACTGGCATTGCCTTCCATGAATGCATGTGCCATTTTGTCCACGTAGTTATCAAAATGCTGAAAGGTTCACATGATTTCATTGTTAACTCTGATTGGAGACTATCACACATACTGCACTAAGCTTCTCTTTCATGTTTTCAAAAGTTCTTCCCTGGAAGGAACTTCAGTATTGGACTGCAAATCAAAAATTATTTCTAATGGATCCTTTTGATTTTGTTATTAGAGATTGTAGTTTCTTTGCTTTCCACAAGAGAGTAGTAAAGTAGCCCTTTGCCTTGAATGATGTCTGGTTTGGAGAATTTGATCTAGTCTTCAACTTGAGGGTAAACAATAGGGGTCTGTGGTTTAGATGACAAATTCCACTTGCTAAGAATGAAAAGACCACTACAGTTGTCAGAAATTTTGTTCCCTGGTTCCTGTTAACTTTTTCCTTCTATATATCAACTTCTTGTTGGGGAGTCTGATTGCAGAAGTTCATGTCTCCTTTGTTTGTCTCTTTCCTTCAGGTAGATTTTGCTAAGGCCATGATGTAGAAGATGAGGAGGAGAACTAATGAGAGGGAGCATATCCCAAGTGGGGTCTGTAGTAGGAAGGCCGAATTTATGATCTCAAATATAATCATGTATATGTTTGAATGGTCCGAAATCGCAAGGTATGAGAAATTCTCTAAGGAGAAAACAACAAGAAATTTATTTAGGCCCCACCGCAGCAAAAACTTGAAACAGCCTCCCCATTCCAACATCTTGACAAAAAGACTCCAAGCCCAGAAAGCCCATTTCACAAGGGCAACTAGGAGGCCAAAGAAAAGCAAGAGAGTATTTAGCCAAATCATGTTCACTGGCCTCACGTTCCTGCTCACACTCGGGTGAGCCCCGCCGCCGCTGAAGTCCACAGCTTCCTGCCTCCGCAGCTTCTGGCTTCCACACCTTCTGCCGCCGCC
>JAQQSZ010018338.1:0-10600 GCA_028646595.1 Phalanger gymnotis | reverse complement strand
AGAAAATACGAATTAGAATCAGGAAAACGTAAACAAGTTTCAAACCTAGCGAGGGCCTACCCTTCTCGGCTTTCACTTCTCTAAACTCTTAACTCTTACCAAGGGCCCGCTTTTTTAAGGGTCTCCAGACAGAATGGCCCCGCCTCTCCATTGCACCTCACCTTGTCTTCCCCCTCCCCAAAGACACCCCGGCCCCCCAAAGTCCAGACTGGGCAGGGGCGCCCGAGACCCGCCCTCCCCGAGTCAGGGAACTGAGAGCCCGAGGAAAGGAAATCGAAACTATGCGGCGGCGCCCCGCCCCCTCGGGGGTCCAGAGGCCGAGGAAGCCCGGTCCGCAAACTTGGCAGCGGCGCCCTCCCGTCCAGGAGCGCCCGGGGAAGTTACTCCCGGGAGATGGGCTCGGACGTTCCACTCTCCGGTACCCGCGTCCCCCAGTCAAACCGCCAGCCTCGCTCAGACCCGCCCCGGCAAAGGCTTTCCCCAGTGCTCCGGGCGGGCCCACGGCCAAGGTGGAGTGACGAGCTGCCACCTTCCCCCGCCTCTGCCCTCGCTTCCCACACGCCGCCGTGATAGCTCACCGAGCTCAGCCGAATCCCGCTCTGTGTCGGTGCCGTCATCTTGGGTCAGCTACAAAGCCAAGAACAGCATCCAGGGCAACCCGACTTGCAGTCAGCACCTACACTTCCCCACCTACTTCCGGGGCGGAGCGTTTGGTTGAGACGAGACTCCGCCCACTCACTTCCCATGACCCCCCGCGTAGCTCCAGGAACGCCATCCCAGGACAGGTTAAACGAAAGGAAAGGGCAAGAAAATGGGCGGGGCAGCGCATGCTCATTGTGTAGGCAGAGTGTCTTTCCGGCTCTACCTTTTAACCCTTTCCTGCCTTTAGGCAAGGTGGGCCTGGGCTTCAAAGACCCAAGGCTTTTCATGCTGAGTACAGAAGTAGGGGATGAAGACCTTTGGCTTCCAGCTCTCCCTGCCATCTTAACCATGATTTTATATCCTGATACCACCAACTGACTAGAAAGGGCTTTTTTTTGAACCTGAAAATAATTTTCATTTTAAAAATCCTTTAAAACACAGTAATGTAAATATTTGTCATATTGCTAAATAATTACAAATGTTAAAATTGAATTAATCGCATTTAATTTTAGTTGGTTTTGTTGATACACAACTGATGGCGGTGTGAAAAAGGTTATGGACTAGGATATTCTCATGTATTGCAGTCAACATATGTTGTGTGTGGTAGTAAAAAACTGGAAGTAAAGTGAGCACTTGTAGATTGAGCAATAGCTTAGTAAAATATTATGTCATGTTAAAAAAAAATGTGGTAAGGGGGCCTCAAAGTACTAGATCTCAAACTTTACTATAACATAGTAATCACCTAGAAATCATACAAGTGGGAAACAGACCCACGTGTTCAAAAATATTTATAGCAGCTCTTTTTGTGGTGGCAAAGAATTGGAAATCAAGAGGATGCCCATCAATTGGGGAATGGCTGAACAAATTGTGGTATATGAATGTAATGGAATATTATTGTGCTATAAGAAATGAGGAGCAGACGAACTTCATTATAATCTGGAAGGAACCACCTGATTTGATGCTGAGTGAGGGGAGCAGAACCAGGAGAACATTGTACACGGTTACAGACACACGGTATCTGCAATGACTAACTTTGATAGATTTGACTCTTCTCAGCAATATAAGGTTGTAAGACAACTCCAAAAGACTCATGATTGAAAAAGCTATGCACATCCAGAGAAAGAATTACGGAGTCTGAATGCAGATTGAAGCAAACTATTTGCTCTCTTTTTTTGTTTTTGTTTCTGTTTTGTTTCTTCTTTCTCGTGGTTCATTCCATTGGTTATAGTTCTTCTTTACAACTTGACTATTGCGAAAATATGTTTAGTGTGAAGGTATATGTAGAACCTATGTCAGATTGCATGCCATCTTGGGTGGGGAGCGGGGAAGAGAGGAAGGGGGAGAAAATTTGAAACTCAAAAACTTGAGGACCTGAATGTTGTAAACTAAAACTATAAATCAAGTAATTAAGTAAAAAATAAATTTTTTTAAAAACCGTAGTAATCATCAAAATGATTTGGTACTGGTTAAAAAATAGATTAAGGAGTGGAGCAGATCAGATACACAACATTCAGAAGCAAATGAACATAATAAAACTGCTGGGAAAGCTTGAAAGCCATCTGGCAGAAATTAGGTATAAACCAACACCTCATACCATATACCAAGATAAACTCCAAATAGATATGTGACTTATGTGACTTTTAATGTAAACACACTATAGAAGGATAAAACATTGTACATTTTGCAGATCCAGATAAGGGAAGAGTTCATGATCAAACAAGAAATAGAGAGGATCACAGAAGATTAAATGGCCAATTTTGATTTCGTAAAATTGAAATGCTTTTTCACAAACAAAATCAATACAGTTAAAACAAAGAAGATATAATTAGATGTAGAAAAAGCCTTTGCAGAAACTTTCCTTAATAAAGGTTCCATATACATAAGGAACTTATTCAAATATAAAAGAATAAGAGACATTCCCCAATTGGTAAAGTAAAAAAATATGATCCAAGTTCTATATATTGGCTTTTTCCCAGAGTCCTTATGGCTGTGAAGAGAGGTTGGAATCTCTTGTGCCTTCTCTCTTGACACTGGAAGCCAGAAACACTCAAAGGGCCCAGAGTGTCAAGATATCAGGAGACACCCTGTTTTCCAGAGCAAAGGCCCAGCAAGCAAGCTGTGCCCTGAGCTTGGCATAACAACAATCCTTTACCCTCACCCTCTGGCAAAATCACATAATTATTGTATTGCTTTGACCAGCACTGGGTGTTCTCTAAGCTCAGACAAGCACTGGACAAGCTCAGACAAGTACCCATGCTCCCTTAATGAACCCTTGCTATAAGTATTGAGATCTCCCCACATTGCCTCAGGTGACCCCACTAATCTGCCTCCTTCCTAGCCAGCTCTTTCTTTCACTTTGGTATTAAACTTTCATTTGATTACTGATTTTCCTGTCTCTAGCCTGCTCTGTTCTTCTGTTCTTCTCCAATCACCCACAGTTTAGAGCCTGGTTCAGTCCAGTTGACAAGAGCTTAAAGAGAATGGAGAGGCCAGATTTTTCTTTCTTTCTCTCTTTCTCTCTCTCTCTCTCTCTCTCTCTCTCTCTCTCTCTCTCTCTCTCTCTCTCTCAATAACTCTGCCCTGCCCCACATATAAGTACCAGGCATTGATCTCCACCACTGGTGAGAGAATACCATAAAAACGGGCTTTGAGGCTTAGGTCATACTAATAATAAGACAATAGTTCTAGAAGGGTAAATGGAAATGTGGCATTTAAAAAGTTCGAGCAACGTAATTTCTGGATAATTTAATCATTTTATAAATAAGGCTAGCATCTTAATAAAAGAGGTCAGTGGCACTCTTGAATGCCAAAGACAATGGCATGGTACAATGCCAAAGACAGCCCATGGTAGTGGGCTCACAGTTTATATGCCCTTGGAAGAGCAAATATTCTTGAGGATAGCAATTAACTCTGATTGGTTAACAATCAAAGAAAATGAATATTATAATGAAAGGTGGACTATGTTACTAATGAGGTCAGAGTTGAGAGAACTAGTTTATCAAATGTGAATGAATTCACTTAGACCTTCTCTGTAGCCTTTGGGAACTTTATTGACACAAAAGCAGTGGGCTAGCCCTGGAAGAAGGACTACCCAGGACTAGCAATTTACAGAAGGACAGGGGCTTGTTTTTATAAGGACAAGATAAGGGAGACCAGGAGGAAATTTTATGACCCAGGATGGGGGGTGGGGAGACAAGGAATTCCATGGTCCAGGATAAGGGGAAGTTTTATGGTAACTCAAGATAAGGGGAAGAGACTCCAGGGCACCTTCAGGTTAGAGAGTAAACTAGGAGCTTTGCAAAGTCAGCTATTAATTTTAACTCTTAGGCCACTGTTTGTATTCACGTCATTACCATGAGGGTCTTAAGGTACGTGACGCTGAGCATCCAAATCTTAGTCAAAGAGACTTAGCAATTTCTATATTACCTATCTGATGAAGGGGAAAATCAACATTTTCCCAGAACTATCTGAATAAATATGATGAGCAAGAATCTAGTCATTTCTACCTAGCCACCAGTGTCCTCTAGTATTTTCATCAGGTAAGTTATTGTTTCTGTTGAGTCAGGTTTCAGTTACTATATTGTTCTTTCTCCTGAGCATCTCTGCTGAATTGTTCTTTGTAACCATCTGCTCATCTTCAGCTGTGTACCATCTTTAGGCCCTCTGTTCTCTGCTACCACCTTCTGGAGTACAACTGCTAAATAGCCTCTTGCCTGCAATTGAAGGCTCCAGAAATTTCAGTTTAGAGGTCATCTAGTCTATCTGAAGAATGCTATGACCAGAAAACAGAGCTTCCATCTAGAAAAAAAAATCCTTCAAGAAGTGAGGAAGACAAAATTAAATGCCAAGAAACCACATTGAAGATCATACAAGATTTGTCAACTATTACAATAAAGGAGGAAAAATCTCAGAATACAATATTCCTAAAGCCAAAAGATAAAAGCTTACCACCAAGAATGATTTACCATGAAAGATTAGTAAAATAGAACAGGAGGCAAAAATGAATCTTAAGTGTAACAGACAACTTTTAAGCATATCAAAAAGGCCAGAACTGAGTAAAAAACTCTGAAATGCTAACACAATCGAGAAAAATGTAATAAAGGTACAGGTATTTGAAGAATTGGAAGAGACCAAAAAAAAAAAAGAATCCACTCATTAGCCTAAACTTAGAATTTCTGTTACTGTCTTTGATTAGATCTCTAGTCTGAGTAAGTCTTTAATAAAGATTCCCCACATTGGTTGATTTCTGGGTGAGTAAGTAGAAAAGGGGAAAAACCTTGGTCCTGATTCAATAATTAGTTATTAATACAAGACAGAAAGAATCACTTCTTTCAGAAAGGGAAATGAAAGCAGTATCGGGACTGGGGAGGGTTAGACCAGAGACAGATGGTAATGAGAAACCCTAGAGTTTTGGTGTTTTGCCTTGTATGATGATAAGTCTGAATCACAAGTATTAGAGATGGAGGACGTAGGCTTATACTATCTGATTAGCTAAGATGATAGAAAAAAGGAAATGATAAATGTTGGAGAGGATGTGGGAAAATAGGTATACTAATGCACTATTGTTGGAGCTATGAGCTAGTACAACCATTCTAGAGAAAAATTTGGGACTATGCCCAAAGGGCTATAAAGCTGTGCATACCCTTTAACCCAGCAATACTATTTACTAGGTTTATATCCCAGTAGTTAAGGAAAAAAAAGAAAAGGACTCATTTGTACAAAAATATTTTTAGCAGCTCTTTTTGTGGTGGTAAAGAATTGAAAATTGAGGGAATGCCCATCAATTGGGGAATGGTTCAACAAATTATAATATGCAATTGTGATGAAATACTATTGTTCTGTAAGAAATTACAAAGGGTATATCTGACCTGATGCAAAGTGAAGTAAGCAGAACCAGAAAAACAATATACACATTAACAGCAATATTGTAAAGATAATCAACTATGAAAGGCTTAGTAACTCTAATCAATACAATGATCCACCACAATTCCAAAGTATTCATGATTTTAAAAAAGTGCTATCCACCTCCAGATAGAGAACTGATGGACCCAGAATGTAGACAAAAGCATTTTTTT
This sequence comes from Phalanger gymnotis, assembly GCA_028646595.1. Taxonomy (NCBI): domain Eukaryota; kingdom Metazoa; phylum Chordata; class Mammalia; order Diprotodontia; family Phalangeridae; genus Phalanger; species Phalanger gymnotis. Next base: position 4,883 of record JAQQSZ010018338.1, on the reverse strand, counting down.
TTCCTTTATTTTTCTTGCTTTGGGGGTGGGGGAAGAGGGAGGAGATGAATGAACATGACTAATGTGAAAATACATTTTGCATGATTTTATATGTATAGTGGGTATCATTTCTTGTCATCTCAATGGGTGAAGGAAGGAGAGAACTTGGAACTGAAAATAAAAATGAAACTTAAAAAAAAAAAGTTGGAGAAGATAAGGATTTGCCAGCCATAGGTTGGGAAAAACACGATTAGACTGGGACTTCAAACCTCAAAACCCTATGATTATGGAAAACGGTTTCAGTACATTTTCTGTCAAACACTAAGTATGGAAGGATAGAACTACCAGGAAGGCGGAATTGGTCATCTGGATTAAGAAAAACCCAATCATTGGGCATAACTGAAGCCACACTTGGTTGTAGTTCTTATGCTTTTTCCCTGGATGGTGGGATATAATGCATACCTGCACATAACTTCTGGTTAGGCATGGTGTCTGAGATTCTCTTCCTAGACAGGGGTGGCAAAGAGTGTGAGGTCTGAATGCTAGACAGTTACTCTCTGCTTCTTCCAGATTTTCTTGCAGGCATGTGTTCATCTTCTATGATAATTAAGTTAGTTCAGTGCTGGGAGGTACCTTAGAGATATGATACCCTTCAACTCTTTCATTATAAGCATGAGAAAATTCATGCACATTGTATAAATTTATGTATCTGTGCAGTAAAAGCCCTTGGTTATTTGTAAATGCTGTATTGTGTTAGCTGCATTTCATTTGTTCATTTAACAAAATTGGGCACATCTTGCTTGCAGATCCCTGTGCCAGACACCATAGGAATAGAGAAATGAATGACATCTCCTTGCCCTCCAGAAGTTCACTGACACCCTGGGAAAAGGATGGCAGCCATCTGTCATACACCCTACAAAACAGATAACAAAAGACCAAGAAAAGGCACTATTATCAGGCTAGTCAATTCTTTAATACTTTTCTCAGAGCAAATTAAAAAGAATGAAACAAATGATGACAAGAGCACCATGATGTATGTACGTCTGTGAGGTCTGTCCAAAGCCTACTGGTGGTATGTAGTTAAATATGGGATAGAAGAAGCAGATAGACTGGGCACAAGATGTGCTTGAATCTGATTGTGCAAGAGGCTGACGAAGATAGTAGATGATAATAACCTGAAATAATAATTCCTCTTTGCAGCCCTCCTCCACCAAAAACTTCAGGCTTGGAAAAAGAAACAGAAGAGTCTCTTCTCCTGGTTTGGAGTTGCAGCCAAATAATGGAAATAAAGTTCATTATCAGAAGGTATGCACTGAATCTGAAAATCTGAGACTTGTTTTCAGAAAGCGAGAGAGTTTCTGTCAGTCCTGTTGATCCACTAAACCTTTATTATTTAGCAAGTGTTGGGTTTACTGCCAGCACCATGATAGCTCAAGTTTGGGAAGAAATTAGTCACTCACGAGTCATTGAACAGCTAAGAAAAGGAAGTATACTTTGCCTTAACAAAGCCAGATTATGCAACAAGAATGTATGACCATTTAGCTACTATAGACACAACACATCCGATCAGTGTAGTGGTTTGAGTGCTCTTCAGGCATCCACCAGATGGGAAGGACACCAAACTCCATATGGGTGGGACTTTTTATAATTTTAGGTGACCAGGAATCTGGAGTTAATCAGGTCCCAAAGATAGCTCTGTGGCCTTTAGAGAAAACAAATCTCTATCATAAGGAAATGGGCGGGGGCGGGGGGAGGGGAGGAGTGGTGGATCTTGGTGCTGTCACGGCAAGAATAACTTTGGGAAGATAGCAGTACACAGAAACTTTATGCTCATGGGTTCTGTTCTTGGAGACAAAGTCAGACCTTTTGGATCTCATCTCAGATCAAATGATACGATGTTTGTAAAGCACTTAGCGCAGTGCCTGGCACATAGTAGGTGCCATATAAAAGCTTATCCCTTCCCTTGATTTTCCTTTCCTTTCTTTCTCTCTTCTTTCTAGATGAGTGTGAGGGCATAAATCTTGGTTTCTCTCTCCTTCCTCCTCCTAATGGCTTGAAACATCTTAAGGCATATTTCTGGGCATTGCCCAAGGCTAGTCCCCTGACCCTGCCTTCCTCATGATTCAGCATTCTGTATATTCTCTCTACATCATTATTATGTGCAAGGGTCAGTTGCTAGGGTAAGGCATAAGTTTATTTTAAGGACAAATGCCCCAGTTACCAAATAGCCCCACATCCTGGGTTATGGTGCAGCTATTCTGCTAGGTCCCTCCACTCAGACCATAGCTGATCAAGTAGGGGTTACTTTCTGGGAAATTCCACCCCGTATCCTCCAACCATCATGACCTAAGAGGGCCACCCATTCTAGGAAACTGACCACCCTGTGTCACAGACTGGTTGCACCCCTGAATCTCGCCATATTCCCAAATTAGCTCTGAGCTGATGAATCTAACCAATAGCTGATCTTTGCTTCTGGAAGTCATTGCTTCCGCTAGCAACCCTCCCTAATTATGAAATTGTGGTTTTTGCCTTTGTAAGCATTGTAGTCCCTCAGTTCGGGGCTGCCTGATTTGAATGCATACTCCAGGTAGTTGTGCGCTTTATCAATAAATCCACACCCTAAATTTACCTTGAACCCAGGTCTTGTCTCGCTGTTATTTTCTACATAATGCTTCCAGAGTCTTGTAATCATAATCTTGGCATTACCCCTGACTCCTCCCTCAGACCATATATCCAATCAGTTGCTAGTCTTGCTTCTGGTCACTTCTCTCCCTCACACACCTACCACCCTAGTTCAGGCCATCATCACCTCTCATTGAAATCATTGCAACAGTCTTCAAATTGGTCTCCTTCATTTGAGATGTTCTCCAACTTAAGTTAATTCTGCACACTGTTGTCAAAGTAATATTCCTTAAGCACATATCTGACCCTGTCTCCTTTACTCAACCAACTCCTGTGGCTTCCTGTTGCTTCTAGGCAACAATTATAAACTTAGCTTTTAAAGCTTCTAGCCTCATTAGATTCCCTCTCCCTCATTCTGCTTTGCAAACCAGCCTTCCTCTGTTCTTTTCTTTTCTTTTTTGAGGAAAAAATCAGCTTTTTTTAATGTCTTAGTGGTTCTTCATATACATGCTGCTTGATTGATGTCAAGGGGAAGATGCATGATCACAGTTCATTATGACAGCTTGCATTTTAAACGGATTCTCCCACCATGTCATCAAACAACTTCCCTTTCCAAGAGGAAGGTGAAGGCCAGAGAATAAAGGCTACAGACATAATGGAAGAAGTCAAAAGAGTTCCCAATGGGAAAAAAATGGACCCACATGCATGAACATAATTTGTCACTCATTATTTGGCAGTGAGTTCCTTAAAAACAAAAAAAACCCAAACATGACAAAGGATGTCTTTCAGTCCTTCTTAATAAAAATTTGAGAAACAGCAGCCCACGTAAAAGGAGTGAGTGCCAAAAGGGTTTTTGTCTTCCGAACAGCAATCCCGAAAAGAAGATTCTCTCCTCCTCACTCCTTGCTTCCAGGAAGCAGAGGGTTAATTCTAGGCTGAGAATTGAGGAAGGAGGGATAGATCTCATTTTATGGGTGGATGCAATCTGTTCCTTGATCAATGTCAGTTTCTTCTAGACATTTACCCTTCCTATTGTTATTATTTCTACCATAACAGTTATTAGAAGCATTCAAAATTATGATCATTGGGGTTTTTGACTTCCTGAAAAGGAAACTGATTTTTAAAAAGTGCCACAATGGGTAAATTCTATTAGAGATAATGTCATAGTAGACAGAAGCTGAAAAACTCCTTAGAGCCAAGCATCAACATTGATTGCTTGGATCTAAATAAGTAGTCTGCTGAAGGGTTTATTTTAAAAGCTTTAGGGCATCAAAGATTGATTTGTACAAACACACAAATAGATGCAGAAAACTGTAAAGGTTATACAATAATTATAGCAGCTGTTTTGTTATGAAAAGCATAAAGTAGTGATATAGTATCAAAAAGAGAAATTAAACTTTAAAAATAATTTTAATGAAAACACACTCTATGGAAAAGTGTACAGGATAGTTCATTTTTTGAATATCAGGAGGTGGCAGGGTGGGAAATAGATACTTTTAGCAAATGAAGTTGGTTTCTGTCAGGCAAAGTAGACAATGACATTTGGCTTCTTTATATCCTGGTTTGTCAGTCTTTTATTGGTTTTTTGGAAAATATGATTAATGAGCCAAGATGGTGGCTAGAAAGCAGGGACTTGCTTAAGTTCTCCCCCAAATCCCTCCAAACACCTGTAAAAATGGCTCTGAAGGAATTCTAGAGCCGCAGAACCCACTAAATAGCAAAGGGAAACAGGTCTCCAGCCTAGGAGAGCCTGAATGGTTGCTGGGAAGGGTCTATCGCACAGTGCTGGGAGCTGAGCACAGCCCAGCATGGGTCACACCAGGACAGACCAGACCTGGAATCAGCTGGCTGGAACAGGACTTAAGGCCATGAATCATTGAGCTGTGGCAGACTTCTCAACCCACGAATGCCAAAGATCAGGTTAATGGCAAACTGCAGGATGGAATTTAGTTTAGAGTGGTCCGGCCCCATCCCTGGGGGTGGTGGGGGTGGTGCAGCAGTGGCTGTGGCAGTAGGAGGAAGCACCTGAGGCTGCTTCCAGAGCTCCAGCATCAGCTGCTTCTGGAGTCCCTGGCTCACACAGAGGGAGAAATCTAGCAGCAGATTAGGCAGGAGTACAAGGAGCACTTTGTGGGCACAGAGGCAGTTTCTCTTGCTGTGCCCTTCTTGGATCTGGATTGTGGTCCTGGTTGGTGGTTCTTGGGGGAGGAGGATCCCTGCTGTGACAGAGCCTGGGGTGATGGTGGTGTAGAAGTAGCTCTGAAAACAGCAGTGCTTGGACC
>JAQQSZ010018337.1:0-10600 GCA_028646595.1 Phalanger gymnotis | reverse complement strand
TGTTTTTCTTGGAGGCTTTTGATGTAGGCTCTTTGACTTTGTGGACTTCTTCTGGCTGTGTGTTTTGGTCTTCTTTGTCACCAAAGAAAGATTCCAAAGTCTGAGTCTGAATCTGAGTCTGTTTTAGCTGCCTGGCCATCTTCCCAGCCAACTACTTGACCCTTGAGGTTTTTGTCAGGATGTGTATGACTGCTTGTAGAGTAGAGAGTACTTTGTCCCAAGCTTGAGGGGTTGTTCTGTTGTTTTCAGAGCTATTTCTACACAGCAAGCTCTGCTGCACCAGCACTTCTCTCCCAAGAACCGCCAACCTGGATTGCAACTCAGATCTTAAGGAGGCTCTGCACTCCCACTCTGATCTGCTGCTTAATTCCTCCCACCAGGTGGGTCTGGGGCCTGGAAGGAACTGATGCTATAGTTCTGTCCTCAGAGCTGCACCACCTTTGCTGCCCCCGAGGCTGTGGCCTAACCATGTACTCCTTTCACTCTGTTCCCCACAGATATTTCCACTAACCTTCTCTCTTGTCTTTGGTTTTTGTGGGTTGAGAAGTCTGGTAACTGCCGCAACTCACTGATTCAGGGTTCTAGGGCCTGTTCTGCCAGGTTCCCAGTCTGGTTGGTCCAGGCACAGCCCACACTGGGCTCTGCTCCCAGCTCCATGTGTGATAGACCTCACCCAATGACCATCCAAGCTGTCCTGGGCTGTAGCCCTGCTTTCCTCTGCTATTTCATGGGGTCTGCAGCTCTAGAATTTGTTCAGAGTCATTTCTATAGGTTTTTGGAGGGACCTGGGGCAGGGAGCTCACACAAGTCCCTGCTTTCCAGCCACCATCTTGGCTCCACCCCTATTTCTTCGTTTTTTTTTGTTTTGTTTTGTTTTTACCGCACAATAATATTCCATCACATTCATATACCACAACTTATTCAGCCATTCCTTAGTTGATCAATATCCTTTCAGTTTCTGGGTTTGTTTGTTTTTTTTTTTGACACCACCAAAAAGAGCCACCATAAGTATTTTATCTTTTCCTATTTCCTTGATCTTTTTTTTTTTTTGGTGGGGCTGGGAGGGGGAAATAAAGGTCTAGAAGTGGCATAGTGCAGTCAAAAGACACCCACTGTTTAGTAACGTTTTGTTTATAATTCCTAATTGCTTTCCAGAATGCTGGTATCCATTTACAGGTCCGGCAACAGTGCGTCAATGTGCTTTTTCCTCACAGTCCCGAGAATATTTATCATTTTCCTCCTTTTGCCAATCTGATGGGTGTGAGGTAGAATCTTAGAATTGCTTTAATTTGCATTTCTCTAATTAGTGGTGATTTGGAGTGTTTTCCATATGGCTATAGATAGCCTGGAGACATCTTTTTTAGGGCAGGGAGCCTAGGCATTAGAACCAGTAAGTCCAGGTTTGCCCATTAATTCTCATCTTTCAACCCAATTAACACAGGCAAAGGGACTATGAGTTACTTTACCCTCTTTGCTCTCATGCCCCTTGCCTCCCTCCCTCCCTCTTTCCTCCCACACTAGTTTTCTTTGAACATTTGCCTGCCCACTTTTCAAAGCAGTGCTAGGCTCAAGCCACGGGGAGATGGTCTCCCCGCAGTTCTTACTGACCCCTGGCTTTCTTTCTTGAGAGACCGAGGCCATCATTTCCACCTGGCTCCTGCTCCTGCTTCTTTTTCTTTCTCTCTCCTTCCCTCTTTTGTGTTTCTCCCCTTTCTTTGGGTGAGTCTGTCTCTCTTTCAGTCCTCTCTCATTGGCACATCAGAATGGATCTCCCGGAGTCAGTGAATACACATCATTTTCATTTTAATTCCTTTTCCTCCAGCTAAGTAGCTTTGCTGAAATTTGCAATCCCACCCAGGACTCTGCCTCTGCCTCTGCTCCTTTCCCTTCCTCCTAGACCTTTCTCTCATAACAATAGCAATTAAGGCTACTTTCAGGCTGTGAGGCCTCCCTCCTCCCAGTTCTATTTTTACATCCATCCTTTCAGTCCTACTCCAGTGTTGCTGCTGGCTCCGGGGTTTTAGCTGTCTCCATCATGTTGGAAACATACACCCTCCATAGCCTATACACACAGAAAAGCAGGCCTAAAACTGCTGCCCTGGATCTTTGCCTGCCCTTGGGGACAGTCTATTTTTTGTCTGGTCTAGGAGAGCCAGACTGCTTCCTCTAATTCTTTGAAATGATTCTTCTTTGAGGGGGCCTCAGATTCTTTGGATGCAAATGCAGCTGCATTCATTCATTTCTCCTCCAAAGGTACAAAAACCTGGGCCCTCCTAGCAAGTGAGATGAGAGGGCTCAAATCCTCCCCTCCCTCCCCACCCTCTCTTTTCTATACCAGATATGTGATGGTGAGTCACTCACTTCCTCAATTGGAGTCCCGGTGTTTACTCCTGGCAGTCTTGCCCACTTCCTGTGAAGGTGGCTAATCTCTTCCTGATGATAGCCCAGAACATGTAGAAGCGATCTTAATTCTCTTACATTAAAAGCAATGAAATGTATCTCTTGCCAAAACTTCACCTTTGGAAATAATCTCCCTGAATGCTGCCACCTAGACCAGAGGTCTTTAGGCCACATGTGGCCTTCTAGGTCCTTGGGTGGGGCCTTTTGACTGAGTCCAAGTTTTACAGAACAAATCCTTTTATTAAGGGGATTTGTTCTGGGCAGTTTGGATTCAGTCAAAGGGCTGCACCTGAGGACATAAAAGACCACATGTGGCCCCTAAGTGGCAGGTTCCCACCCCTGACCTAGACACTCTGTTAGGCCTATTAATTCATTTAAAAAATAATTTTAAAAATCACCTCAGGTTTTCTTGATCTTTATTTTGGTTATTCTGAACAAATTACAAAAAGATCTAAAAAAGGGTCATGACAAAGAGTGAGATTGCTCCTATTTCATCAATGGATCTAAGATAGTATTCTTTACTGAGAGGTAGATTGTGTCCTATATTGGTCCTCCTGTCCTGTGCATCTCTCAGTTATATGCTCCCATACATTTAGCACAGAGAGTCCATACCACATGTGGACCTTCTCGACCATCTCTCGACACCTATAGGTTACCCATAGAACATTCAGGCTGTCCATCAATTACTCTTCAATCTTGTTAAATGACAGGCCTCTCTTCTTTTTCCTTCATGTGTTTTACTGACAAAAACCTCTACATTGATTCTCCTGTGTAATTGCTTTTTTGTAGCATGCTGTAGCCTGCTCCTCCGTACCATGCGCCTCTTCGTTGCTCATGGGCAATCATCATCTTCAATTCTTTGGGGACTCTAGGGTTCCATGGCTTAAAGATACATACCAATATAGTAAGAGTATTGGTGTTAAAAAAAGTTGACCTTAATTTCAGGAAGAAGCTTGGGATCATTAAAATAACTTTTTAATTTCTTAAAGGCAAGCCTACACACTGTTGTTCAACTCTGAATGGACCTCTCTCATTGTCCTGTTGCATTGTACACTATATTTTTGCATAATGTATATATGTACACACACATATATAACATATATCTATACTATACACATGTATATACATTATGTATATATGTATATATATACATGCACATATACATATACATGCATATACACATGTACCATGCCTCTCTTAACATTATACATCTAAGGCCGACTGGATATACATTTATCACTTCCATATCTTTGGAGTTAGGTGTGTGCCCATCCCTTCCCCCTCCCCTGCCCCCCAGCTATCTGGAAAATACCTGTAAAACTTTTTGGCCCTCCTTCGTGCCAGAGAAAAAGTCCAAATTTTTTCTTTTTCTCTTATGGTGTGTTTATAGTACCTTATTGTAAAATTTGTGTTGATATTATGCAATGCTATACATATATTTTATGCATTTCTGAGTTTCTAAACTTTTCCTCTGTCATCTACTGGGCTTTGTGTATCAACTATGGCTTCCATAAAACTCCCCCTAAATTTCCATTGAATTTCGCATGTTGACCCATGATATATTGAAGCCAAGGTGGGGAAAGTCATGTTGTGGAAGAGAGAACTGTAATGGGGAACAGGCTTAAAGTGGGTCTAGTCCTCAGAGCATGTGCTGGTGGGGTCTGAGAACTGGACCTCCAGTGGCTTGTCCTCTCATTACATATACATACACAGGTTATCCCAAAAGTCTTAGTGTCGTTTTAAGCCTTAATAGCTTAAAGTTATATGTAGTATTAAATACATATGGGTGTGTGCATGTGAGTGTGTGTGCATTTGTGTATGTACACACATACAAATGTAATTACAAAGAGAGATAGAATGACATTGGTCTTTGAGCATGGAAGATCTAGATTTAAGTCTCTTCTCTGACATATACTGGGGCTGTGAAACCCTGGGCAAGTCATCTAACCTTTTAGTGCTCTGGACAATTCCTGTTAGCTGTAGAGAAGGGCCTGACCTGCTTTGGCAGTGGGAATTTTCTCCACTCTTTAGCTGCATTCTCTATGCAAGGGAAATCCTTGCTCTAGTCCCTACCTCTTACACACATGCATACATTAGGCCTCAAACCTGTCTGGTGAGTTAGTGGGGTGTTTACCCCAAACATGTGAAGATTTCCTCTGGGGCAGCATATGGGGATGAGAAAAATTTGTTCCAAAGGCCATGAAGGCAGCTGAAGCAGGCACTGTGGAGTGCTTAGAACTGAGACACCGAAGATAACAAGGGCATCCATGACATCCCAGGCCACGGACAGTCATCTTGACTTTTGCCCTTCCTCTAGACTTCTGTGACTTTGGAAGAGAAAGTGAGGCTGATGACTTCGTGCAAATCTGCCTCGCTTAAATCCAGGTTATGTTTGTCCTTTGTTTTCAAAGAGGACTGTGGCATCAGGGAAATGATGACTTGACTTGCAATTGACTTTGATTTGAGTGAGGGAGGGCTGTGCAAGCCTCACTTTCTCCTCCAGAGCCATCTGGGTCCAGTGGCCTGATATTCACCAGGATGCCTGGAGATGACCCAGAATCCAGTGGGAGACCCTAGCCCTTTTAGGCTAAAGCCTTTTCATGTACTTGCTTAGAGTGAGGTAAGAAGTGAATCAAGGGATGGCTCCTTTCATTAGAAAAAAAAAATCAAGCTGCGAGGGGAAGACCCTCAATGTTGCTGTTCCAAAGAGAAACAGTTACCATGGACATTCACTCTAAGCCAGGAGGGCCCAAAATACAACCATTAAGTGGAGCTTGGGCAGGGACCTATTGTGGTCTAATCTATCTATGAGCTTCAGAGTGAACTGGGTTTAAGGTTTTGTGAAAGAAGGAAGGAAAGAAAAAAGGAAGGAATGAAAGAACAAAGGAAGGAAGGGAGGAAGGAAGGAAGGGAGGGAGGAAAGAAGGAAGGAAGGAAGGAAGGAAGGAAGGAAGGAAGGAAGGAAGGAAGGAAGGAAGGAAGGCAGGAAGGAAGGAAGGAAGGAAGGAAGGAAAGAAGGAAAGATGGAAGAAACCTGGCCAGTAAACCCCAAGTTAAATGGACAGCTTCTGTCCATCAACAATTACCTTACTTGGGAAAGAAGGAGAGGGAGAGGGGGAGGACGAGCTGAGTTACCCCATTCACAGGCAAATCATGACATTTGCCCCCATGACGTCACTGGTCCTCTTCAAAAATGAAGGATGAACAATAATAGGTATGTATACATATATTGTTTGCGTGTGTACACACATACACACACACATACACACACACTGAAACATAATGGATATAAGAAAATAGAGACTGGACATATAATTTCATACAGAAATAGGTGAAATATATATGTATATACACACATATATACATATACATACTTATGTGTATGAGTGTGTCTACATATAATATTTAAGATAGATTAATGATAGAGATAGATAGATAGACAGACAGACAGACAGATAGATTTAGAGAGGAAATGTGGTATAGTAGATAGAGATCCAGTCTCAGAGCCAAGAAGGCTTGGGATTCAGCTCCTATCTCTGACAGTCTACTGGCTATATGAGCCTGGACCAGACAGTCTCTCAGTGTCTAGACAATATTAAGATTTTAAGTTGCTGAGAAGATACCAATCTGCATTGGTAGAGGGAATTTCATTATCTAGGAATTCCCTAGACAGAAGAAATTGCAGGTGCAGTTGCTAACCATAGAGATATAGATAGAGATGATATATAGATAGATAAGCAATAGATATCAATAGATAAAGATGATAGATATATAGAGGAAAATGACATAGATATAGATGTGGATGGAAATAGATATAGATGTAGATAAAGATATAGACTGATAGATGAGTCTTGTAAGTTGCCCATTGAACACCATGCCATAATCCAGACAATCAGTTTTCTTCATTTATTTAGTGTTTCCTATGGATAGTCAGGACAAACTTTTTTTTGAGGGATTTTGTGTCTCTTTTCAGAGGTTCTACAATATTCTAGAACTTAATTCAATCAGTTTAATGTCCTCTGGAGGACCTCTCAATACATTGGACCTCTTCCATGACAGTGCTGAACCCTTTCAGAAAGCACACATTTCTTCTCTTTGGCTTCATTTGATACTTATAGTCATAGAGCCATTAAATTAGGTGATGTCATTTCTAGAATCTACTTTTTTTTTGCCCTTTGTGAAAAATGAAAATCACTTGTCTGTGCCCAGTAAATAGAATTCTACCAAATTCAAGGCTCCTCGTTGTTCACTGAATTGAAGCTTCTGTTTACTTCTTTTTTGTGTGTTTTGACCACTTTTCCAAATTCAGCCTGCTTATCTCCCTTTTTCCTCAGTTCCCTGGTAATAACAAAAGGGGCTCTCCATACTGGGAGGGAGATGGAGCATCCTGGGAAATGAGTTCAAGACCAGTAGTGGTTTAAACAAATTACTGGTCAGACTGCTATTGAGGATGAGGATGAAGCAGACAATACCTCTTCCCCATCCCCCTTACACCTTCTCCCCTCTTTCAAGCCATGCACTGTTTAGAGAATCTGCTGGTGCCATTGTATGGGAGACATACTACATTATGCTACCTGGTAACCTCCAAGCTTTGGGGGGAGGGGAGGTGGGGGACAGTTCTGAGCGGGAATGCGGCTGCAATGTAATTAACACTGTAACAACTTGTTTCCCCCTTGGAGAATTATACCATTAGCTGCTTCAATTGTGCATGAAATATAAATTACATTACTCGGAGGCATCCTGTCTAAGCAGACGCAATGCTAACTGACACGACTTGCCATTGTGCATCCTGCTTCTTGGTCAGAATGAACAGAAGCCCCGTTGCCTGGGGCCAGAAGATCTGCATGGTGATGTCCAAAGCTCCAGTTTCAGCCAGTGATTCAATTGTTTCTGAAGCAGACCTTTCCTGGGATAATATGCTGTGTCCAGGTATCCTACACTAGTCCTCAGGAGGCCAGGTTCTGTTTTTATTTCCTGGCTTTGGGGGAGTCTTTAAAGGATGAAGAACAATTGATAACTCATCCTCGATTCCCAGAATGACAGAGCTCTCCTCTCTTTGCTTTTCTGGGAAGCCAGAGTGCTGGGAGGATACCACCAGGAGCATTATTGATACTTAATAAATGAGAATAGTGGGAGGCTTGAGAGCCACTCAAGAGGGAGGACCAAAAACTGATCCTTGGCATGTCAGATGTGACTCAGTTTCCCCTGCCAACCCATTCATTCATTCATTCATTTCTTCCCCCACCCCCCACCCAAGTGACCAGATTTTATTACCTACCTATGAGCTTTTCCAAGGTTGTGGATGAAACCTGCTTCTGAGTCTTAGAGATTCCCCTATGATCAGGTCTATGTTGATAAAACTACTAGGAGGAGGGTCACAGATACTTTTCTAGCAGAGTGGTTAGCCATACACCTCTAGGCTGAGGCCAGATGGGCTGGTGACTTTTGCCAGTTCCTACCCTCTATCTGCCCTGGGTACACTGATCTGGTGTTGTCTATATCCTAAGAAGAGGGAGCAGTATTCCAGGACCTCAATTCCACCTTTACCTCAGATTCCTGGGGACCCATAACAATGTTGGCCTTAGTTTAAATGTTGCTCCCTTAATGGGAGAATGGGAAGTAAAAAATGCACCCACAGTGTAGACATAGAGCAGCTATGGAATAGACAGTTTTAGTCTCATCCAGGAAAGGCTGTGCAAAAATAATCATAGAATGATTAACTAATCTTCAAGATGTTTTTGGAACATTAGCAGTAGGGTACAGCCCTAGCAACACAAAGTGGAATTGTTCTTCCCCATAATCTCTGTCTGCCCGTCTTTTTGTCTGTGTCTGTCTGTTGGTGACCCTTTCCTTCTCAGACATGACTCTGTTGCTATTTCTGCTACAACTCCTCTGGTCACTGGTACGCTGTCGCTCAGGTGCCCAAGAAGGGGAAAATGCCAACTACTTTTTTGAGATTTCCTCAGGCCCAGTACCAAAGGAAGGAAAACAAATAGGTGGTGGCCCTATCTGTCTGGGACAGGCCTGTACAACATACCGTGGGCAGCTTGCCAAAGGATTTCAGGCAGCCCATGAAAAATGTAGAAGATATAAAAGAAGGTAGAGATATAATGAGTGCTTTGTCCGAGCCCTGTTTAATCTGCCTTCCACTAGTCACTATTGTGCCCATCATCATGTAACTTGGCAGGTGGATCGCCACTGCGTGCTCTCTTCTGTTTGTCACATGACCTGCGGCGCCCAACTGTCATCAGTCTGTCTTTAGTCTGAGAGGAACAATTTCATGACAAATAAAAATCTTAAGTAAAAAGTGTAATTAATTGATATTCATTGAAATTTCCCTTTTTAAAAATATGGTTTATTTACAAAATAGTTTAATCATTAGTTATACCTTTACTTACAAAGTGAGCCATTAAAAACCTATCTGCAGCCTGAAGAAGTTTAGCCTATTTTAATTTTGGCCCCTACCTACTGCCAAGTTGTGAAGGTCTGATCTAGGATATAGACTTGGTCAGGAGGTCGTGATCTTATAGTGTGTGGCTCCCTGGAGATCTCGGGCTGAGTAGCCATTTATGAGAGCCATCATGGCCAATAGGAAGCCATCAGAATATGTCTTTGCCTGCTCTGGAGTGGAACAGGGCTAAAGAAACTACTTTCATCCATCCTTAAGTAGGCTCTGCCTCTAAAAACCCTTCAATTTAAATTTATGCTTTAAGTGCTTACCTTTTCAAATGAGAAATGTTTACTTGTTATGTTTCATTCCGGGAGGAGTTCCACTGGTAGGGAAACAGTAGTGGAATAACATCCCACATTTCTATGTAGTTAAAGATCTTAATTCAGTTTTTAAAAGTCTGTTAAGTGTGTGATACCTACAGGCACAGGGGATACAATTCCAGCGTTGGAGCCAGCATCTGGGTGCGTGTCCATTTCTGACATATACTGGCAGTATACACCTAAGCAAACATTTAACCCCTCAGTGCTCCAGTCATCAATAAACATTTACTAAGCACTTACTGTGTGCCAGGAACTGTACCTAACAGTGGAGATATAAAAAAGATAAAAACAATCCTGGCCTCAAGGAATTCACATTCTAATGTGAGATACGACATAGAAACAGCTATGTGCAAACGAGATAAAAGCAAGAAAAACCGGAGGTCTTCTCAAGGGGAAGGCGTTAGCAGTGGGGGACTCTGAGGCTCTCCTTGGATTTGTTATAGAGTTATTATCTTCTTTTGTCTTACCTTGTGGATTTTAATAATACTGCTAATAATAGGTAACATTATGCAGTGTTTACTATGGTCTCAAGTGCTTGTTAAAACATTATCTCAGGGCAGCTAAGAGGCAGTGAGTAGAGCACTGGCCCTGGAGTCAGGAGGACCTGAGTTCAAATCCAGCCTCAGGCACTTGACACACTTACTGGCTGTGTGACCTTGGGCAAGTCACTTAACCCCAATTGCCCTGCCCTCCCCCCTCCAAAAATAATAATAAAAAAAAACCATCTCGTTTGATCCTTATAATAACCCTGGGAAGTGGGTGCTATTATTTCACCCATTTTATAGCCCAGGAAACCAAGGCAGACAGAAGAGAAGTGACTTGCCCAGGGTCACACAGCTAGTAAGTATATGAGGCTGGATTTGAATTCAGGTCCTTCTGACTCAAGGACCATTGCTTGAACCACTGAGATACCAGCTGCCTCTATATAGTGAGGTTGGAATTATACTGGAGACAGCTCCTGTTAGGCCTCACCTGTCAGGCAAAGGCCTTTGCATTTTATACTCCAGGCAACAGGAAGCCACCTGAAGGGACCCCAGTGGTGGCATGGCCTGGTCAAACCTGCACGTTAGGAAGATGACTTTGGTGCTTGCATGAAAGATAGTTGGAGAAGAGGGAGATTAGAAGCAGGAGAACCAGTTAGGATGCTATTACATTAGCTGAGGTTATGTAGTAGGAAGGCCGAATTTATAATCTCAAATATAATCATGTATATGTTTGAATGGTTCGAACTCGCAAGGTATGAGAGATTCTCTAAGGAGAAAACAACAAGAAATTTATTTAGGCCCCACCGCAGCAGAACTGTGAACCAGCCTCCCCATTCTAACATCTTGACAAAAAGACTCCAGGCCCAGAAAGCCCACCTCACAAGAGTAACCAGGAGGCCACAGAAAAACAAGATAGTATTTAGCCAAATCATTTTACTGGCCTC
>JAQQSZ010018336.1:0-10600 GCA_028646595.1 Phalanger gymnotis | reverse complement strand
AATGGGGAGGCTGGTTCAAGTTTTTGCTGCGGTAGGGCCTAAATAAATTTCTTGTTTTCCCCTTAGAGAATCTCTCATACCTTGCGATTTCAGACCATTCAAACATATACATGATTATATTTGAGATCATAAATTCGGCCTTCCTACTACACACCCATATTCAATCTATTGTGAAGTCCTGTCAATTATATCTTTGCACTGTCTCCTCTCTATCTTCCCTTCTCTTTGCTACCACTGCTGCCATGTTGATGCAGGTACTCATCTCTTTACTCCTAGACAATTGTAATAACCTGCTGGCCAGTCTCCCAGCCATAGGTCTCTCCCTACTCTATCCTCCATCTTTCACTTAGCTGCCAAAGTGATCTTCCTAAATCACAATTGTGACCCATCACCCCTGCAATAAACTCCAATGGCTCCCTCTTACCTCCAGGATCAAACATATCATGTGCTTGACTTTTGAAGCCCTTCAGAAACTGACCTCTTCCTAGCTCTCTAGTCTTGTTATACTTTATTCCTCTCCAGATAGTCCACAATCCAATGGCACTTACACAAGACACTGCATCCTCTGACTGCGTTTTCAGTGGCTGTCTCCCATACCTGGAATTCTCTCCCTCCTTATCTCTGTCTCCTAGCTCCTCTGGCTTCAAGTCTCAGCTCAAATCTCACCAAGTCTTTCCTGATTCCTCTCAATGCTAGTGCCTTCCCTCTCTGTGTATCTCCAATTTATCTCAAACATAGCTTGTTTATACACGATTATGTGCATGTTGCCTCCTCAATTAGAATATAAGCTCCTTCTGAGCAGGGACTGTTGTTGCCTTTCTTTGTACCACCAGCATTTAGCTGGTCTGGTGTCTAGTGCTTAAGAAATGTTGATTGGACTTAACTTACAATGTCCTTGCCACAAATTCTGGGGTACTGAGAAGTTGTATTAACTGTTGTGAGAATTCTGTGATTTCCTTGCTTCCCACTGTTGCTTGGTGTAGGAGGTAGAGTGAGGGGTCAGAATATATTTTCGATATGGCTATGGATCAGACTTGGGTCAATTTTCATAACTGTCCATCAACTGACCTCGCTCAAGACTAGCCTCTTGATCTCTCTGTTCCTGGTCAGATATATCCAGAAGAGGCAAAGGTACAGACCCATCCCCACTTGTGCTCCATAGGATGGTCCTCACTACACAAGCACAGAGAAACATAAACCTGACTGGAGAAAAATCTTTACATTTACCAGAATAAAAAGTACTAGACCCATGTACCCTGAACCAGAATCCATGGTGCTGACCTGAAAAGGAATTGGCTTACAACATTCTAACATGCTATGACCATTGACTAGAAAAGTGCCATTCTTTCTGACTTAGCAATACCTGGAAGTATAGGGAAGGGTTCAAGGTTATTATCAAGGATGTAGTTGTTATTGAATTTGTAAAACAGAGGCATCACTGTCCAGCCCTTTTGATGTAATTCATGTCTAAAACCTCACTGCATGATACTTTCCCCAAGAATAGATAGAAACAGACCTAATCAGTACCAAAAAGCATCCTATTCTGATTATCATCACCATAGCCCCATTGTTCCTGGATGGGTATAGCCACCAGTATAGTACATGTAAAGTGTTGGTGACCACTTCAGAAGCCCCATGACTATGCCAAGATCCACAAATTTTGATGGGCTTATCAGACACTTCCAAACAAGTGCCATGACCCTAAGGAAACTTATCCTTTGGCTGAGCACACACACCAAACCCCTCCCTCCACATTATCTCTATATCTGCTTTTCTAGCTAATTGTTGGTGTTCTTCCTACTTAACCCCAGGAGTCCTGTCATGTGCAAAGTAGGCCCTCCAAGAGGCAATTCAGAACTTAATAATTCCAATAATATTAACCTGAGAGAAAGCATCCTTGAGCTGGCGCTGTGTAGCTATTCCCTTAAGTGTCACATTCTGGCTACAATCTTCCCGAAAAGCCGCCTTGTTATAACTTGGTCTGTTTTTAACTTTTTATTTGGAGTCCCTCAGGTGAAATAGGTAATACTCCTAAGATAATTAATTATGGGCAAAATGAAGAGTTGTATTTTTGTAGCCCTCTGTAAGAGAGTTTGGGGACATAAGGGCATCCGCCTTGCTGTTAATGATTTTGCTTATATTTACACATTTTAAGCTGCTGTCTCAGAAGAAAAGAAATGAAAGCTCAGAGATACAGATCATAGAATCATGAGGATGCCCAATGATTCCAAGTAGAAATGAAGGTTGAAAAATAGTGAACTAAGGTCCTTTATACTGGGCTCCCTTTATAAGATGAATGTTACAAAGACAAGACTCATCAGTTACCAAGGTTACATAGACATACTTTATGGGTCTGCATTCTGAGGACACAAGATTGGGTCTGAGGAGAAAGCACCATGGTGAGAGTTGGACCATCTGAGATCTAATCCTAGTTCTGTTGTTTACATCCTGTGTGACACTGAGTGCATTCCCTTCCCTCCCTTGGCCTCAGTTTCCATTTTTGTAAGATGAGCGTGTTGGACTAGATGGTCACTTTCATCTCTGAAAAAAACAATACTCCTACAATTTTGCTATGCTAGGGTCTTTATATGTTTCAAGTGCCACAAGCTTGCTATGTCACCTTGGATAAATTACTTCTCTCTGGGACTCAGTTTCTTCTTCTGCAAAATAAAGGAATTGGACTAGATGATCTTCTGTGTTTTGAAGTCCCACCCACTTCTGACCTCATTTGTTCTCATTTATGTTCTGTATTAGGTTCTGGATCCTGACTCTGACATTTCTAGGTTCTGACATTCTTTTGGATTTTGACATTTGAGTTTTGCTGTTACGTTGTTTGCGGGTACCTGCCAAGTCTGGCATCCTGTGATCCTCAGTGTTTGGTATGGCATTGTTGGTATGGCAGTGTTGGTATGGCAATGTTTGGTATGGCATTATTTGGGGTCTAGTTTCCATAGTTCTGGCTGTTTCTCTGTTCCTAAACAGTGAAAGGAAAGGCTATAGAAGTTTGGAAATATCTCTAAGCAGCAATCTCTTCAGCCATGACTTATGCCAGTCAGGACAGAAGCTGGGCGGTTCATTCTAGTTTTAATTTTAAAACAACTTTCCTTTCTCTTAAGGGAGCCGAATTGGTTAATAGGGATACACCAATTTCCTTTGGTCTGTAGGGGTGATGTGGGTGATCATGTAAGGAACCCATAGGGCAAGTTAGTTTTTTTTTTCTGGAGCTGGGTTGGGGGTCAGCAAGGAATAGCAGTGCTCTGAGCCTTTGGAAACCCCACCCAGGACTTGATTTCACAGGGCTGGGCATCAGACCCTGTTGTTGGGGGTCAGCGGTTGTATTACAGTAGAGCAAACTTCCCCCTCGTCCTTGCTTGGCAAACAGCTTTGTGCATTGCAGCTCTTATCAGCAGAGAAAAACAGGAGCTCTGGCACAGCTCCAGGTTGGTTCCTTGGTCTCTGCAATGGCGAAAGACAATAAGACGGGCAGATTCCAGGCCACAACCCCATTGCCACGGTTCACATTTGGAGGGCACTGGCAGAAAACACCCAAGGTAAAAAGGAACAGAGACAGGTTTGAGAGGGTACCACTGAGTAAGTGCCTCCAAGACAAGGCCCAGGTGAGCTATGGCATTGAGAGTGGAAACAGAGAATTGTCCTTTTTCATCTACAAATGGCAAAATGAAAGGCAGGTCCAGGGCTCAAGGATTATAGCACAGATGGAGAATTGGAAGGGGTCTCAGAAATTTTCCATCCATCCCTTTAATTTTACAGATGAGGAAACTGAGGCCCAGAGGGGTTAAGTGACTTACCCAGGGTCACACAGAGAAGGTCATAGATTTAGAGCTACAAGGGACTTGAGAGGCCATCTACTCCAATGCTCTCTGTTCTACAAAGGAAAAATCTGAGGCCCAGAAAGGGGAAGTGACCTACCCAGGGTCACACAGAGAAGGTCATAGATTTAGAGCTACAAGGGACTTGAGAGGCCATCTACTCCAATGCTCTCTGTTCTACAAAGGAAAAAACTGAGGCCCAGAAAGGGGAAGTGACCTACGCAGGGTCACACATAAGTCCTATATCTAGAGCTGGAAAGAACCTTAGAAGCTAAACTCCTCATCTTACACATGAAAAGACTTAGGCCAAGGGTATGTGACTTGCCCAAGGTGACACAATTAATAAAGGTCTGAGGCAATATTCAAACTCAGGTCCTCCTGACTCCAAGTGTGTCATCTTACCATGCTTCCTCCCTGATCTCTCCTCACTGGGCAGAACTAGAAACAGTAGGAGGCAGTTGCAAAGAAGCAGATTTAAGCTTGGATAAAAAAAAACAAAAAGAAAACAAAAAAGCATCAGAGCTTGGGGAAGGCTGAATGGAGAAAGTTCTCTCTTAGAGAAGGGCTTCAAGAAAGTCAATCAGACTTTCTAAAGGGCCCTTTGTTCAGGGAGGCAGATGGCATAGGGTGTTCAGCAGTGAAGCCCTCTCAGGGGTGGTTTGAAAAGGAAAACTTCCCAAGAGAACACGGTCTTTCAACACCATTGGGATATTTTTATTCTTCATTGGAGGGAAAAGTGTTAGATCCTCGATCTAGAGGTACAAGGACCCTCAGAGGCCATATCCTAGCCCAAACCCCTCATTCTACATACGAGGAAATTGAGGCTCGCCAAGATTAGATGACCTGTCCACGGTCACACAGATAGTGTCTAGTGCTGCATAAGACCTCAGAGGCCACTGAATTCGACCTCCTCACTTTACAAAGGAAGAAAACAATGTCCCATAGGCAGAGCTGGGATTCAAACTCCAGTTTGTGATGCCGAGCATTGTACTCTTTGTGGATGGTGGCAGGGGCAGGGTGGCAGATAGGGATGGGCCTCTGAAATTTATAACAACCTTAGAACTCTATGACATGGTCAACAGAAGCATCCTTAAGAGATTATCTAGGACTCCCTCTCTCTTATAATACACACAGAGAAGCTGGGCTCAAGACAGAAGTGACATGGCCACAGTTATATTGATAGTAACAAAATCAAAGCCAATGTTAATCAGAGAATGGTTGGACTAGTTCTAGACATGATGGAAGCAGGGGATCTGTGTTGGTTTCCTGGCTCTAGTACTCACTAACCTCATGACAGTGGTCAAATCATTTCCTTTCACAGAACCTCAGTTTTTATATCTGTACCAGGAGGAATAAGAACTCTTGCATTGCTTTCTTTGCAGTGTTCTTGGGTAAAAAAAAAATGCTCTGTAAACCCTGAAGTATCAATGGAAGGAGGAGTGATGATTTTGACCACTAAGAACCAGGACTTGAACCAAGACTGTAGGTCTCCCAGGTCAGTACTCCCTCTATGATACTGCTAATAGCCATATTGATATCAAGCCCTCCCCTTTTGGGTCTGGAACATTCTGAAGGCTAACAATCTGTCTCTCTACTTCATTGCATTTCTTCTAAGGTTTCTAATATCTTGCCCTTCTTGGTGATCCTCAAACTACAGTCCAAGAAAGTCACTGATTGCCCCTTTCTAGTTATTGTCTTTAAGCAGCCCCTTCACAACAGGGGGTGAAGGGCCCTCCCTGACAATTTCTTCTCCACTGGCATTACGTCCCAAGGAGCTGCCATTCTCTGATATGTCATGCTGACATTTTATTTCTTTTCTTCCTTTGCCCTAATGCCTTTTCTGGGTTTCTAATCTCCTGTTTCCTGGGGTCTAAGTCCCCTCCATTGTGGGAGGGGGGCCATTTGCTGTCCATTTCTAAGGGCCTCCAGCTCCCCTGCCCTGTTCCCATCTCCCAGGAGTTCTGGTCTAAGCATGTCTAATAAGCATTCACTAATAAGCATTCACTCCTACAGATGCCAGGTAGTAAAACCCCTGGTGCAGTTTTCTGGGAGTTTTCACCCAGTGTTCCTATACCATCCCTCCTTCAGCAATTCCCCACCCCTAACATATGAGAATACCCCCACCCACCACTGTTCTGTGCCTCTCTCCCTTCTCATCCATTTGTCCCATCCTTTCCCACCGTAGCCATTCAACATGACCTGTCTTACAATACCTGCTAGTAGACTGAAAGAAGCTCCTTCCCAAAATCCATTCATATCCAGCTGTTAATGGCAGGTAATGGCTTAATGTGTCATTCTTCTCAGATAACATCTGCATCCATTAAAGAAATGTGGAGGTGGGAGAAAGAGAAAGCAAGAGACAGGAGAGGGGAGGGAAGAGGACAATGATTCCTATCTCCAGCTAGCTCAAAAGCTGTCATGCAGAAGTGAGATCAGATTGTATACTTGTATTTCACAGGGATTTCAATTTCTTAATCTCCGAGCAATAGCTTTGATGGTGGGAATCCTAGGCACTGTGATTGGCCACTGGAAGAGAAAGTTGATAATAGCGTGGTACAGACTTAAGTGGACTCCTACTGTGTCAATATATACAGAAGGCCAACCAACTAGGGGAAGATGGGTTAGTCAACTCGTGGTTCTTGTATCACCAGGAAGCTAGTTGGTGCAATGAATAGAGTTCAGGACTTAGAATCAAGAAGACTGAAGTTTTTGTCCTATCTTGGATACTAACTAGCTGTGTGACCCTGGGTAAGTCACTTACTCTATCTTTGTCTCAGTTTCCTTATCTGTAAAATGGGGATAATTTGGGGATAAAATAAACCTACCTCACAGGGTTGTTGTGAGGTTCAAATGAATCAATACAGGTAGAGCACTTTGTAAACCTTAAAGAGCTATATTAAATGTTGTTATGGTTATTATTATTTTATTATACCCAAGAGGAACTTTATGGGCTACTTCTTGAAGCAATGAATCTTTTGCTTCCAAATAAACCAGGCTCTAACTTCCAATGGAATTGAATAAGCATTCAGCGTAAGACCAGAACAGAGAGCCCAGGAGACTTTCTAGCAGACCAAATTTAACATCAATCCAGAGCATTTGAAAAATTGTATATAGAAAGACTAGCCTGTTTGTGCTTACTGGAATACTAAACAAAGACCAGCGATTTTGTTCTTGACAGGTATACATAACAGAGGCAAGAGTGTCAAACAAAGGTCAAAGCGTATTCGCACCGGCTCACCTAGTCCTTTTATTCTTGCTGCTCTGTTTAGTTGTATAAGGGGGTGCCTCAAAGTCCCTTGGAGGCATTAGGACCAGTTGTATCTTCATAGACCAGATCAAGACTGGGGTTAGGCAAACAGGGCTTAATTTGTCTTTATGCCTTTTCTCCTAACCCACTGGCCTACATCAAAAATGAAAGAGAGAGTTCAGAAACTAGAAAACTGTAAGCACCAAGCCTGTTAGGTAGTTACTGGGTAAATAACCATTACCTGGCTTATGGTATAGTCTTTAGAGTCTGAAAATGTGGAGATATATGAAACACTCACCATAAGCTAGGGTGAGGTTCCTAAACCAGGAATAGAAGTAGAAAAGAACACTAAACCTAAGGGCATTAGTTAGCTGGGGGGAGGGAGGGACCCTGCTCCTTGTTCTAAAGAACCTGGTACTAGAGATTGAGAAGCTTCTATTAGGGAGGTAAGAGTTGTCTGAGGAAGCTAGACAAGAAAAGAATTTCTGCTTTATTTTTCCTAAAAGAACTAAGGAAAAACTTAGGGAGTTTCAGAAAGCAAACAAAAACATCCCCCATGTGACAGCACCTACTCTACCCTGAGTAAGATATAGCTAAGGACTTCAGCTAAACTAGACACGAGAAATGGTAGAGACTACAATGGAGTATTATCCAGCAGATCCTACAAAGTCAGCTAGGTATAGGCCTCCCAGAAGCAGCACCATAACATCTCTGGAAGTTATCAGTGGCCTTGTAGCAATGTTAGAGGTATGAGTTGCCTCTCCACGGGTGCCAGGATTATGTTTTTCTTAGGTAGATGTCCTTCCAAACATACACCATGGCTACACATGTTTCCTACATAGTTGCTTTTCCGCCTGTTCCCTATGTATGTCCCCTCTTCCCTAGTGACAGAGTATACCCTAGATTTATGGGCAAATGTTTTGTGGCTACTTTTCTTACTATACCATTTAATTAAATGTCTTTTTCTTAACTAATGAGGTCCTCTGACTGATTATTAAAGGCAAACACATTGGTGGGGGCTCATGAACTATGTGTTTGGGAGATACAGATGCCCATAGTACCTTGAACCTAGAGCAGTTACCCTGCAAATGTGTGTGGGGAGGTACCCTTAGTTACTATATTTGATGACCACCAACAGCCTTATAGGTGTCTGAGAGTAAGGAGCCTAATCGTCTCAACCACAACTCCTGTGGGGAAGGGGAAGGGAAAGAGGAAAGGGTGGTGGTGGTGGTACAGGGGATAAGAGGGAGAGGTGGCAGGAAATAAACAACTATCTAGTACCTAACAGACACTATGCTAAATACTTTACAATATTATCTTATTTGATCCTCATAACGACCTTGCAAGGTAGATGCTATGATACTTCTTTTATAGTTGTGTAAACTGAGGCAGAGGTTAAATGACTTGCCGAGGGTCTCACAGGTTAAATTTGAACTCATGTCTTCCTGTGTCCAGACTCAGCACTCTATTTGCTGCGCCACCTAGCTGCCAAATACCAAAAAGGTTTGAAGACTGGTAATTAGGAATTTGACAGGAGTTGGAAGGAATTTTCTAACCCAAGTGAGATGTTTGCCTAGGGCTAGGGATTTCAGGTTGGTATCAGAAGGTCAAAAGAGCTGACTGTCTAAGCCTAGGACCTCTGCTGGCTTTTGTTTACTGCTTAAGTCTGGTTGCTCATAGATCGAGGCTACGTATGCACAAAAAGAACTTGAAGCCTTCCTTGCCAGAGAAAGATTTACTAGATTTTTCACCTGAGCAAATGGCAACAGACAGCAGCCAATTGACTTTAAGAGGCTCAATAGCAGAAGATCAGCAAATGGTATAGGCAGCTAGGTGGAGCTGCAGTAGATAGAGCACTAGGTCTGAAGTCAGGAAGACTTATCTTTCTGAATTCAAATCTGGACTCAGAAACTTAGGAGCCATGTGAATCTGGGCAACCCACTTCACCCTGTTGGCCTCAGTTTCCTCATCTGTAAAATGAGCTGGAGAAGGAAATGGCAAACCACTCCAGTATCTCTGCCAAGAAAACCTCAGATGAGACAAGAAGAGTCAGACATGACTGAACAACAACAAATGGTAAGCAAAGGGCAGCTTAGTGACTAGGAGACCAGCGTAGATGCCAAGCAGAGACCACAAGATGATGTGAGGTACAGCAAACATGGTAAAAGGCCAAGCAGATATAGCCTCTAGAGGTAAATAATGCAAAGACAGCAGCAGAGGACAGTGGCTAACAGTATAACTAATGATGGGACTCTCTAATGTTGGAGAATTCTCTAGATTAGTGCTGCCTGGGCACCATATGGCCCTGGCCACGTATCCCTCATGCATATTCCCTGGATATGCATGTTTCCTGATCATCAATGTTTTCTACACATATGACTTCCATACACGTTCCTTGGTCACTAATGCTCTGTGTGCTCTCCCGCACTAGAGGAAAGAGTGAGAGAACATACATACCCCACTTGTGAATGGAGGAGGGGGCAATTATTTCTTGTCATTTCATTTGTCATGATATTTAATTAAATGCTATTTGCTTTGAAATTACGTGCCTTCTGGCCTTGTAAACAAATCAACTAACCTTACAGGTTTCCAAAAACTCTTGAAGAGTTTGCTGATGCATTTTGTTAGGGGGTGTTTCCTCACTGAGAGTTTCCTAACCAGTAAAATCACAGGTCTGAGCCACCAAATAGATAAAGAAAGGAATGAATAGGGGGGCAGAGCCAAGATGGCGGCTGGAAAGCAGGGACTGGCATGAGCTTCCCACCAAGTCTCTCCAAAAACCTATGAAAAAAATGGCTCTGAACCAATTCTAGAAATGCAGAACCCACAAAGTGGCAGAGGGAAGCAGGGCTCCAGCCCAGGCCAGCCTGGATGGTCTCTGGGTAAGGTCTATCCCACACGGAGCTCCCAGCTCCCAGCTGAGGGGAGCGAAGCTGAGCCAAGCAGAGCCCAGAGTGGGCAGCGTGGACCGACCAGACCAGGAGCCGAGTGGAGTGTGCCCTAGCGCCCTGAATTAGTGAGCTGTGGCATCTACTAGACCTCTCAACCCACAAACAGCAAAGACAACAGAGAAGGCTAGTGGGAAAAGCTGCAGAGACAGGGAGTTTGCGTTTCGGCTACCGCCCCTGGGGCAGTGGAGGTGGGGCAGCTTTAGAACTACAGCTGCAGTTGCTTCTGGCCCTAGGCCCACCTGGTGGGAGGAATTAAGTGGTGGATCAGAGCAGGAGTGAAGAGCCTGCTGAAGGTCTATGTCATACCCCGCTGAAAAACTCAAGGGTCAAGTAAGTTGGCTGGGAACATAGCCAGGCAGCGATAACACACCCAGATTCAGTCTCAGATTCTGGAACCCTTCTTTTGTGACAAAGAAGACCAAAACATACAGTCAGAAGAAGTTAACAAAGCCATAAAGCCTACAACAAAAACCTCCAAGAAAAACATGAACTGCTCTCAGGCCATGGAAGAACTCAAAAAGGATTTGGAAAAGCAAGTTAGAGAAGTAGAGGAAAAACTGGGAAGAGAAATG
>JAQQSZ010018335.1:0-10600 GCA_028646595.1 Phalanger gymnotis | reverse complement strand
TCCCCATCTGCCCTCCCTTCCATCATCCCCCCCCTTTTTTTATCTTCTTCCTCCTTCTTTCCTGTGTGGTAAGATGCACAACTGAATATGTATGGTATTCCCTCTTCAGGTCAAATCTGATGAGGGCAAGATTCACTCATTCCCCCTCTAATATAGAGATTCTTAGATGCTGAGGGATAGAGTAGGAGCATTCCAGCCAAAAGAGAAAACATTTGTAATGACATGGAGGTAGAGAATAGAATGGCATGTATAGAGAACAAGAATGGGACTAGATGGAAAGTGGAGACTTATATGCAATAAATATGGAGAGTGAGGGAATCAGTCTCTAAACAGAAAACAGATCAGTATTTACATGTTTATCTGAGGAAGTAGTGCTCACTGGTGTAAGATTAGAGAATGATGTTAAATGACCTAGAGAGTCGCATTTTTGGGTGCTAATCTACACACATGAAAAGAATTTCCTCATGAGGAATTCCCTGTACCAGAAGGGTCACACACAGCCCCACAGCCCATGACATTTCTATGTGCTGCCCAGACCAGTTTAAAATGTAATTGTGAGACACTTAATAACATAAATAAAAATACAACAAAACATAGATAACATTACATTTTAAAACTAAGTCAATGTGTAGCCTACATGAGAACCTCATGTATAGTTTACTGGCTCCTGCTGCTAATTTAGTTTTATACCACTGTACTACACCAAAGAAATTATTAGTCCTTTATAAATTATAAATTAAATTAAGTACACTCTTGATGTGTAGTAGTAGTAGTAGTAGTAGTAGTAGTAGTAGTAGTAGTAGTAGTAGTAGTAGTAGTAGTAGTAGTAGTAAATAGGAAATTGAGGCACAGAACAGTAAAATGATTTACATAAAGTCATGTGTCCTGTAAATCACTCAGCTGGGAATAAAACTCAACGTTTCTGATAGGTTGGTAAAATCAATTCAACATGCCCAAAATTTTTGTCCCCAAAACTTCCACCAACCAATTATACTTGGCTACATTGATCCTGACTTATTTCTGGAACCACATGTGTTGTTACATAACTCATTGTCTGGATATAACTACCTGGTTTCTTTATTCCATCACAAAAGTTGTGGCAACTGCAAAGGATTGAGACTGTAAGTCTCTGTGTGACTGACTACCAGACCTTTACTGAAGGAACACCCTAGGGCTCATTGGACTTCCTCAGTGAAGGAGTGTCTATTCCCAAACTTCTATGTCCTCCTCAAACATCTCTAGATAGACCTCCTTAAAAGTGAGTGGTCCTCTGAAGATAGTACTATTCAGACCAGCTCTAATAAGCCAATGGACATACCCTTGGGGAAGCTCTTATTGGCCTGGGAATAGCAGAAACTTCCCATTCAGAAAGGGATGACTAAAAGTAGAGCTGTCAAATTGTGTAAAGAGTGGCCTAAAATACATGAAATTTTAGATGGGTCCCTGATCTGGCCCAAAGAAGGGATTTTAAATTCCTTTAAATTAAAGGTTTTAAACTTGTGTTTAGAAAGTTGTGCACCCTGATATTTGATTCCAGAAGGGAGGGCAGATTGGGGGATGGGATAGTCAGAGGTAAGATATTTTTGAGGAGGACAAGGTGAAAGGAGAGAGAGAATACAATAAACAGGGGGAATAGGATGGAGAGAAATAAGTTAGTCTTTCACAACATGACTTTTATGGAACTGTTTTACATGACTACACATGTATAACATATCAAATTACTTGCCTTCTCAATAACCAGGGTGTGGAATACAGGAAGGGGAAGAATTTGGAACTCAAATTTTAAAAATGAATGTTAAAATTATTTTTTACGTTTAAATAGAAAAATGTTAAATAAAAAAATTATAAATAAAATTTAAAAAAACCTTGTTTGAAAAAAGAACAATCATCAAAGTTATTTGGTACTGGCTAAGAAATAGTGGTGGATCAATAAAATAAGTTAGGTACACAAGACATAGTAGTAAATGACTACAGTAATCTATTGTTTGCTAAACCCAAATACTTCAGCTTCTGGGATAACTCATTATTTGATGAAAAAAACTGCCAGAAAAACTGGAAAATTGTATGGCAGAAACTAGATATAGACCAACATCTTACATTATATGTCAACAAGGTAAAATGAGTACATGCTAAATTTTAGACTTAAGAGTAATACATAAGCAAATTAGGAGATCAAGGGATAGTTTACCTGTCAGATCTATGGAGAACAGAAGGATTTATCACCAAATAAGAGACAGAGAACATTATGAAATGCAAAATGGATAATTTTGATTGCATCGATTATTTTGCATAAATAAAACCAAATACAGCCAAGATTAGAAGGAAAATAGAAAGTTGGGAAACAATCTTTACAGCAAGTGTTTCTGGGAAAAAAAGGCCTCATTTCTCAAATATATAGTGAACTGAGTCAAATTTATAAGGATACAAATCATCTCCCAACTGATAAATGGTCAAAGGATATGAACAGGCAGTTTTCAGAAGATGAAATTAAAGCTTTCTATAGCCATTTGAAAAAATCCTCTAAATCACTATTGACTAGAGAAATGCAAAGTAAAACAGCTCTGAGGTACCACCTTACACCTATCAGATTGGCTAATATGACAGAAATAGATAATGATAAATGTTGGAGAGTACGGGGGAAAATTTGGAAACGTTGGCTGGTTGGTTGGTTGGTTGGTTGGTTGGTTGGTTATTGTCCTTCATTCTTGAAGAGGACCAAAATGACATCATTATGCTAGAGTAAAGTTTCAGTGTGTCCAACTGTGGCTGATCAGGCCAGTACAAGTCACAATGTTCTGCCACACATTGGACACAAATAGTCACATGAATATTTGGGATGGATTCTTTAAATTTCAACATCTTACACTTCTAACACATTTCAATTCTGCTTTGCTTATGTACCATAGCACTTTCTCTGATATGGGCATGCCATTCTGATCAGTCTTGTGCCAGTGTTTCCCATGTCACAAATCAATTCTATAGTTCTTAAAAGAGCTTGACAGTGTCCTTGTATCACTTCTTCTGACTACCATGTGAAGATTTGCTCTGAGTTCTCCATAAAATAGTCTTTTTGGCAAGCATATGTTTTGCATTTGAACAATGTGGTCAGCCCATTGGAGTTGTGCTCTCTGAAGTAGAGTTTAGTGCTTGGCAGTTTAATTGGAGAAAGGACCTCAGTATCTGGTACCTTATCCTGCCAGTTGATCTTCAGAAACTTCCTAAGACGATTAAAATGGAAGTGATTCAGTTTCCTGTCATGACACTAGATTACTGTCCAAGTTTCACAGGCAAGTACCAGAGAATTGATCCTTTCTTGCATCTCAGCTTCAGAGACTGCATTGAGTACACAATCATCTGCAAACAGAAAATCATGCACCAACACTCTCTCTACTTTGATATTGGCTTGTAGCCTTTCAAGTTGAAGAGTTTACCATTGGTGCAGTAGCTGACCATGATACCATATTCATTCCCATTAAAAGCATTTGACAACAGGGATGAAAATATAATGAACTGAATAAATAAATTAATTTAGGTAGAATTGTCATTTTCATTATTTGCTCAGCCTATCCATGAGCAACTGATGTTTTTTCCAATTATTTAGATCTGACTTTATTTGTGTGAAAAGTATTCTGTAATTGTGTCCATATAGTTCCTGGATTTGTTTTGACAGGTAGACTCCCATATATTTTAGAATGTCTACAGCAAATTTAGATGGAATTTCTCTTTCTATCTCTTGCTGTTGGGCTTTGTTCGTAATATATAGAAATGCCAGTGACTTATGTGGATTTATTTTGTATCCTGCAGCTTTGCTAAAGTTTTTTTTGTTATTTCAAGTAGGTTTTTACTTGATTCTCCAGGATTCTCTAAGTATACCATCATATCATACACAAAGAGTGATAGCTTTGTTTCTTCTTTGCCTTTTCTAATCCTTCAATTTTTTTTCTTGTCTTATTGTTAAGGCTAACATTTCTAGTACCATATTGAATAACAGTGGTGATAATGGACACCCTTGTTTCACCCCAAATTTATTAGAAATGCTTATACCTTATCTCCACTACATATAATGCTTGCTGATGGTTTTAGGTAGATTCTATTTACCATTTTAAGGGAGGCTCTGTAGCATTTTTAATAGAAACGGGTATTTTGTTTTGTCAAGAGCTTTTTCTGCATCTATTGAGATAATCATATGTTTTCTGCTAGTTTTATTGTTGATATGGTCAATTATGATGATAGTTTTCTTATTATTGAACCAGCCCTGCATTCCTGGTATAACTCTTACCTGGTCATAGTGTATTATTCTCAATATAACTTGCTGTGATCTTTTTGCTAATATTTTATTTATAACTTTTGCATCTATATTCATTAGGAAAATTAGTCTATAATTTTCTTTCTTTGCTTTTACTCTTCCCAGTTTGAGTATCAGTACTATATTTGCATAATATAAAAGAATTTGATAGGACTCCACCTATTTTCTCAAACAGTCAATATAATATTGGAATAAATTATTCTTTAAATGTTTGGTAGAATTAGTTTGTAAATCCATCTGGCCCTGGAGATTTTTTCCTAGGGTGTTCATTGATGACTTGTTCAATTTCTTTTTTTCTGAAATGGGTTTATTTAAGCATTTTACCTTCTCATCTGTTAATCTGGGCAATTTCTATTTTTGTAAATATTCATCCATTTCACTAAGATTGTCAAATTTATTGGCATACAGTTAGGCAAAATAGGTCCAACTTATTGTTTTAATTTAAGGCATCTTTTCTAGCCCCTTCCTCATACTAGGAGGTGAGTATTGTGACCCTTAAAAGGCTGCTCAGACACCCAGGGCTGATTCCCACTGTTGCTTCCAGTGAGAAAGTGACCCTATGGCCTGGGACACCTGTGTGCAGGATTGTGACTACAGCTCCCATTGTTGCCACACCTGCTGCTTCATCACTTGCCTGTCAGCATAAGACTTTGAGATAGGTAATATGGTAAAATGTACAAGTGATGTCTTTTTAATCATGCACACATTGGATGTAAGTGAGGCAGAGTTGTACAAAGACTTTGGCCTCACTGTCTTCTCCTGAGTCATCACAGTCCAGTGGCAAGACAGAATCAAGAAGACTGATGATGGCTCAAGATGAAGTGAGTGACTTTGGCATCTTCAATATCTAGCCAAGTTCTAAGCATGCCACAGCACCTGCTTCAGTCAATTCTATCAACTTAAGTCCTCATGTTTTTGGGGTAGACAACCCCCTAACTCATCAACAGGTTTGAGACCTCTCAAACATTCTAGAGAGTAATTTAGCACTATGCTCAAAGGGCAAGCAAACTGTATGCCCTTTGATCAAGCAATACTTCTAGCAGGTCTATATCCCAAAGAGATCATAAAAAGGAGGAAAGAACCTACATATACAAAAATATATATAGCAACCCTTTTTTGTGGTGGAAAAGAATTGGAAACTGAGGGATTGCCCATCAATTGAAGAATAGCTGAATAAGTTGTAGTGTGTGAATATTATGTAACGCTAGTGTGCTATAAGAAATGAGCAGGCAGATTTTGGAAACATTTGGACATATGAAGTGATGTTGAGGGAATTGAGCAGAACCAGGAGAACTTTGTACACATTATCAGCAAGATTATGTAACAATTAACTATAATTGACTTAACTCTTCTCAGTTATACAATGATCCAAGGCAATTCAAAAGACTAATGATGGAAAATGCTATCCACATCCAGAGAAAAAAATTATGGAGTTTGAATGAGGATCAAATCATATTTTCACTTTTTTGTTGTCTTTTCATTTTGTTCTGTTTCTTATTTCACATGACTAATATAGAAATATGTTTATATGATTGCACATATAAAACCTATTTCAGATTTTTTTGTCCTCTTGGAGGAGTATAGAAGGGAGGGAAGGAGAAATAATTGGGAATTTACAATCTTATTAAAAAGGAATGTTGAAAATTATCTTTACATGTAATTGAAAAAAAATTCTGTATACAAAATATAAGCATTTATTAAGTTTCTACTATGTGTCAGAAATTAAGCTAGGTAGTAGGGTAAAAAACACACCTGTTCCTACCTTATAGTGTACCTTGAAGAAGCTTAGAGTATATTTCATTGGAGGCAACAGTATGTAAATAGATAGAGAAAAATAAAAACATAGAAAAAGTAAATCATAGAAATTTTACCAGAGCAAGAAGAGGAGTAACCATTGTGGAAGTGATCAGGAAGAAGTCTGTAAAGAAGTAACATTCGAGCTATATATAACACTAACTTTTATCTATCTATCTATCTATCTATCTATCTATCTATCTATCTATCTATTTATATCAATGTGCATATGTGTATATGTGTATATATGTATGTATATGTGTATATATATATCAATATCTATCTATATCAATATATATCTATGTATATACATATAATGTGTATATGTGTTTATGTCTGTCTGTATGTATGTATGTATGTATATACACACACATACAACCTAGAGATTCTAAGTCCTGAAGTTGAGAAGTGAAACCACATTTTATGAATGTGGGATTCAGGCATGGGAACAACTTGCTTGCAGGCATGGAGATGGGAAATGTAATTCTGTGTACAAAAACTAGTAATTTGACTAAATTGATTGTAAAATGGAATGATTTGTGAGGAAGGGTATGAAAGCAGGCTGGAAAGACAGTTTATAACAATATTATAAAGGATTTGAAATGCCAGATAAGGAGTGTGATTTTTTTTCCTAGTGGCAATCAATAATGCACTAATGGATGTTATGAAGTAGGGGAGTGATATGATCCAACCTATGCTTTTTGAAAATAATTTTGGCAGCAGTTGGACGATGGATTGGAGAGGTAAGAGAAAAGAGACAAGGAGTTTAGTGATATAGACTTGGGTGATAGATGATTGGGACCCAAACTAGAGCAGTGTTTGTCTAATTAAACAGAAGGTGATAGATGTTATAGGCATTTGAGAGGTAGTAACAATAAGACTTTTCAAGTAATAAGATAGGGTATGATATGGAAGAATGAAGAGTCTATGATATCTCCGAAGTTGAGCACCTATAAGACTAGAATGATGATATTGCCCTTGATAGCAACAGAAAAGTTAGGCAGATGGTTAGGTTTTGGGGAGAGACAGGATAAATTTCAGGCATATTGAGTTTGAGGTACATATGGGACATTATATTTGAAGATGGCCATAATAGCTATTACAATGAATTCTAAAAACATGCTAAAAAGAGTTGTTTTGCATGTGTCACATTTTTAGGTGAAAAAATGAAAAATTCACTTCATTTTATTGGTCTTAGATGACCTGGATCCAATTCCCAGATCTGGTACTTAATTATCTGTGTAAGTCTGGTCAAGTCATTTCATTTCTTCATGGCCTAAATTTCCTCTTCTTTATATTAAGGTAATCAGGCTAGATGAACTCTGCAGTTATTTTAAACTAATACAGTCTATAAAAACTATATTGACAGTATTGTTAGATTGGAAAAGAGACCAATTTACTCAATGGAAGAGCTTGTGTGAGTCAGTGGTAGTGGTGGTAATATTGATTCATAATATGAGAATGAACTGCATTACATGTGTTCCAGCTGTTGCATGGGAACTGCTATCCACTAGATATTTACTATACTTGAAGTCTGGAAGTATTTAAAAACCATGTCTAGATTTATTACATGCACCTGAGTGATATGCCTGCCTCTTGATTATTATTGGATGTTAGATAAGTTGCAATTTCTGAGTGAGAGATATGGCTGGGCTGCTTCAGGGGCAAGAGTTTTATAACACCTCTATTGTATGTTTTGGGACACATGACAATTGTTCATGAAGAATAACATATCACATAGGTATTTCACTGAAGAGCTATGAGATGCTTTCCTATTAGCCTATTTGGTTCTTTTTAACACATGTAATATGTGTAAAATTTAGTGTATGTCATTACCATCAGCTTTCAAGTGAGAAAATTGAGGCATAATAAGTGAAGTTGCTTTTCTGAGGACACACAGCAGCTAGTAAAATGGTTATGGCAGGATTGACAGTCAAAACTCCTTGAAGTGAAGTCCAAGCATATTTTCACTGAACTAGACCAGCCCACTTCATTCATTACTTGCTGATTCAACAAAAATATAAGGGAAACAAGTGTATATATCAGTAATTATTCAATCTCATTTCTCATGATGATGAACACCAACCGATTTGCGAGAAAAACAAACAAAAAGCTTCATAGAACTGGTCCAATAAAAAGACAATTGGATCTTCAATACAGATAACGTTGGTTTAAAATCTATCTCCATTTTTCTATGTCCAGGACATCTCTAGGCCTCAATTTTCTCATATGTAAAGCAAAGAAGACTAGATATTCTTTGCTTTTCTTCTTCCCTGAATTCATGGGATCATAGACATATGATTTATAGCTCTAAGGTCACTCATAGTCCATACAGTTCTATTTTCTCATTTTACAGCAAAAGGAAGAAGAGAGAGGCTAAGTAGCTTGCTCAAAATTACCCAACCATGTAGTAAGGACAAGGCCCACCTTCAAGTCAACATTCTTTCCACAAACTGCCAACTTATTTCTGGGAAAAATCAACTGTGGTGTGCTTTGAGAAAATATATCTTCTGTCAGTGTACCAGCCCCAGTGGCCCTTCATTTGAGCCTTAGCCATTTGGACTGATCTCTGAACTAAATCCTATCACCATAACCCTAAAATGTTAAAAAGTATAGAGAAATAGTTGTATGTACTGAGTAGATTTTTTATAAGGTATATGTCATATTTCTTGTAAGTTTTGGTGAATATCTTTAATGAACCTTCTGATATAAGCTTTTATACTACACTTGCCTGTCCAAACCTAATAGATTCAATTTACACTAAAAAGGCTCATTGTACCATGTTCCTAATATGGTATAGTAAAAGATTTGGTGCTTGGTATGGGTACCACTGCAATGATCTGCAAAAAATAAACATGATAAATGAAGGGTCAAATCCAGGGACACACACAAATTGTCAGATCTGGGGTGAGCCAAAGCTCTGACATTTACTAATAGTTCTCAGGTTTGTTTTTCATCTAAAAGCAAGCTATTTGGTGACATTTTTATTCCATGGGAATATATTTCTGGTTATACAATGGAAGTGGGAAGAAGAATATTATTATCTTCATTGAAATTAATTTTGTTAATAATAATTCAGAATTCTTTGCTATAAGAACTCTGGAGGGGAAGTGGACTGGATATGGAGGAAGGAATCTAGGCCATATAAAAACAAAACATATAAAAACAAAACATCAATAAAATGTATTTTAAAACATCATACACATGCATATATATATATATGTATATATCATTGTATCATGTACATATACCATGTATCATATATATACATATATATATAAGTATTTGTATGTACATATATACAAACAACTGCTAAAATGTCTCCTTTTAAAATTTATTTTCTTTTTTTTTAAATTTATTTAATATATTTAGTTTTCACCATTGATTTTCACAAGAGTTTGAATTACAAATTTTCTCTCCATTTCTACCCACCCACCACTCCAAGATGGCGTACACTCTGGTTGCCCTATTCCCCAGTCAGCCCTCCCTTCTGTCACCCCACTCTCCTCCCATCCCCTTTTCCCTTCCTTTCTTGTGGGGCAAGATAAATTTCTATGCCCCATTGCCTGTGCATCTTATTTTCTAGTTGCATGCAAAAACTTTTTTTTTTGGTTTTGAATATGTATTTTTAAAACTTTGAGTTCCAAATTCTCTCCCCTCTTCCCTTCCCACCCACCTTCCCTAAGAAGTCAAGCAATTCAACATAAGCCACATGCATATCATTATGTATAACCCTTACACAATACTCATGCTGTGAAAGACTAACTGTATTTTGCTCTTTCCTAACCTATCCCCCTTTATTGAATTTTCTGCCTTGACCCTGAATATGAAGGGATGATGCCTAAAAAATAAAATTAATTGTTGAGAGGAATGTACTAGAAGAATAAGAAAGGGAGAGGTAGAATCTAATAAATCATCTCACATAAAAGAGTCAAGAAAGAGCTTTTACAATAGAGGGGAACAGGGGTGAGGTAAAAGGGAATAACTGAGCCTTACTCTCATTGGATTTGTCTTAAGGAGAGAATAACACACACTCAGTTGGGTATGGAAAGCTATCTTACCCTGCAGGAAAGCAGGGGGGAAGTGGATAAGAGAGGGGGTATAATAGAAGGGACAGCAGATTGGGGTGAAGTGTAATCAGAAGCAAACACTTTTATGGGGGGACAGGTCAAGGGAGAGAATGGAAGAAATGGAAGGTAGGACAAGATAGAGAGAAATGTTGTAAGTCTTTTGCACCATGGCTGTTATGGAAGTGTTT
Source organism: Phalanger gymnotis (assembly GCA_028646595.1). Classification (NCBI taxonomy): domain Eukaryota; kingdom Metazoa; phylum Chordata; class Mammalia; order Diprotodontia; family Phalangeridae; genus Phalanger; species Phalanger gymnotis. The sequence continues at coordinate 242 of JAQQSZ010018335.1, read as the reverse complement.
TACATGGTTACATGTATATGAGCTATATCGAATTGCTTGCTTTCTCAGAGGGAGGGTGGGGAGGGAGGAAGGGAGATAATGTGGAACTCAAAGCTTTAAAAATGAATGTAAAAAATTGTTTTTTGGGGGGGGCGGAGCCAAGATGGCGGCTGGGAAGCAGTGACTGGCGTGAGCTCCCCACCAAGTTCCTCCAAAAACCTATAAAACAATGGCTCTGAACCAATTCTAGAGCTGCAGAACCC
>JAQQSZ010018334.1:0-10600 GCA_028646595.1 Phalanger gymnotis | reverse complement strand
AAGATCTTTCCCAGGTCTTGGTTTGTCTGAGGCAGCATCTATACAGTGATTAGAGATAGGTAAAAATTAGGCAAAGGATGGCCTCTTTCACCTAGTCAAAAATAACGATTCTGGGAGGGGAAGACCCTCAGGGTTTCCAGCCAAAACTGAAGCAATTACTAATTTAAACTCACTCTGAGCCATCAGAATCCAAACAATGGGCAAGTGAGACTTGGGCTACGACCCATTATTGGCCAATCAATGAGAGTCAGGGTGATCTGGGTTTAAGGCATGATCCATAAAAAAGAAATCTAGCCTGTAAACCCCAAGATAGCTTGCTGGATTACAGCAATCAAAATTTATATTCCTTTGAGCAGAGCACCTACAGATAAGGGTATGATTCCCTATGTGGACAGAGGGAGAAGAGGGAGAGGAAGGAGGGAATGAATAAAGAAAGGAAGGAAAGAAGGAAGGAAGGAAGGAAAGAAGGAAGCAGGGAGGGAGGAAGGAAGGAGGGAGGGAGGAAGGAAGAAGGGAGGGAGGGAGTGGCATTGCCCAAATGGACCTGGACAGCTGGGTCTGATGGGGTGCTTGGGTGCTGTACCCTAATTCCAAAATCGCATACAGTTTGAAAATCACATCTCTCCCTAGCCTCAAAACACTATCCCTAGCAGTTTCTCTCTAGCAAAACAGGACAGCATGCCCTAACAAAAAGCTTATCTCTCCTCCTGATACAGTGGACAACTGTACTTACAGAATTTATTGGTCCAACTCCCTGTGTATGTGCCAAATTGGCTGTGCACTGGACCATAATGATATTTACTACTTACTGACCTTACTGATATGTATCCTAGACATAGTCAGATGTATACTCCCTTACATTCGTTTTGACATTGATGGAAGCAGCCTGGATATTTCCAGTCAGCCCTATTAGTTGACTTAGTGACGTTTCAGGGCTAAAAACCACACCTCCAGGTAGCACCCCCCTGGGCTATTTCCCAGTGAACTCTGGGTAAGATACCTGCGCAGCAGATACAAAAAGTGCATGTTCTTTTGGGAACTGACCACCCCTTAACAACTCCCTAATCCCACCCCAAAACAATTAATTAACATATTTGGCCTATATAAACTTTATCTGCACCCATCGAAGGTTGCAGGTTCCCTAAGAACTCTTGCCCATTGTAAAGCACAATAAATCTTTGCCACCTTGACTTGAAGAATGCTTGGGTCCATGAATTCATTCCAGACAGCCCGACCCTCTCCAGTACTCAGGTCCTTGAGGGATACTCCCCCTTAACTACCCTGTCTAGGAACCCCAGTCTTGGGGTTCCTGGACCTTGTCTCCCCAACCCTCAACAGGTCCCCAGTGGGGCAGCCACCTCTACTCAGGGAGAGAGTAAAGATAAGTGAGAGAAAAGGGGTAGATAAGGAGACATAGGAGGGATTCAGAAAGTCATTACCAAGTTTTTCCTTGGCATACCCTCTGTATTAACAAGTTAAAATATCATAGAATTTAAATTCAGATCTTTACTTTGACTTACTGCTGGACTTACCCAGAAAATGACCAAGATGACAATCTAGGCACAGATCTCAATAATCTCACATATATCTACCTCCTATTCCACATCTGTAGGTGTGGAAACCAAGGCTAAGTGAGTCTTTCAAGTTCATAAAAGTAGTTAGAATTGGGAGCAGACCCAAAAGGTCTTGTTCCTCAGCTATAAGAAGAGACAGTGTCATCCAGATATCACTTATGATTTAAATAAAGATTGAAGAAGAGCACCATACTAAATAGTGATGAGGTAATACAAGGTGAAGCAAATGTCTCATTTTTCTTTCCTAATTTGGCACAAGGCCTGAGGCCTATAGAAACTAGAGTAAGGGTCCATCCAGGAAGACAGAGCCTTCTAGCACAGGAACTGGGTTGGGGTGGTTAACAAAAGACAGCCCAGGCCCATAAAGGGACTTGAAATGAAACAGAATCCAATTACAGGTTACAAAGCATTTATTATCCGAGAAGAAAACCTTGCAAGACAGAGAGAGAGAGAGAGAGAGACAGAGAGACATACAGAGAGAGAGAGAGAGACAGAGAGAGAGAGAGACAGAGACAGAGAGAGAGAGAGAGAGAGAGAGAAAGAGAGAGAGTTCTCAGATGCTCAATAGGGGTGTGGAAATGGTGAGATATTAATAGTTCCTAGAGGCTTTCTTGTGGAGAGCAAGGGTTAAGGGGAGGAGGACATCTGTAGACACAATAAGCCAAGGGAGCAGGACATGTAGAAAGTTGTGAGCAAGGTCTTCAGCTCAAGGTTGCCCTTTGGGTCAAGGCTGTTCTGTGATTTCTGGCTGCTACAGGCATCTCCAAATTTGGCTAGAGTTCACTCACAATGGATCACTGGTATATCAAGCTGTTTGGGGCTTCAGAAGCCTTTTGATTGGCAAGTTGTTGTGTAACTCTGATAGGCTGGCATAGTCATTACATAGCCCATGTTAACAGGACCCACAGTTAGATACAGGCAGAGAAAAGAAAGAGGAGAGAGAGCTGAGCAAGGTAGTGATTTATGTAGCTCCAGATGGACTGAAAAAATACTCCAAATTGCTTATAATTAGAGAAATGCATATTAAAAGCAATTCTGAATCTACCTCACATTCATAGTAAAAATGATAAATGTTGGAGAGGCTTCAGGAAAACAGGCACCTTAATGTATTATTGGCAGAAGCTATGAATTGACACAGACATCCTGGAAAGCAATGCCCCCAAAGTTATTTATCCATGTATACCTCTTGACCCAACAATTCTTCCACTAGGCCTGTATCATGTGGTGTGCTGAAGATGGTTAATACTGGCCCACTAGAGACAGTTGTTAAATATTCAAGAATTTTGACTGAATCAATCATAGCTGAATGTGGATAGAGCCTGTTTAAGTCCTTCAATCAATCAAAGTAATTGTGTGAAAGACTGGGTTATACCCTAATCACTTTGTATAAAAGGGAGAAACCATTTCAGAATCAAAGGGAAAAAGGAAAAGAGATTCTGAGCATGAGCAGCTAGATCTTAGAGGTTGGAGCAAGCAGGGAGCAAAGTGAAAACTAAGCTATGCTAGAGATGAGAGATATCAAAGAAAATGATTGGTATTCAGGTATTTCAAAGGAGAGAAATGAGTAGGAGGAAATCTTAAGAAAACTTCAGCTATTTACCCAACTTCTCATTCTAATACACAGACACCAAAATATAATTTGCTGTTTCATTGCTCAAATGTTTCTAGTATATGGAATTTTGCTTCAACCATAAAGAGTTCAGGGTTTAACTGGAGATAGATATAAATGTGAGGTTAAGTAGAATACCAGACTTCTGCCTTGTTATTAGGAGCTTGGGGGTCCTAACTAGGGGCTTGGAGAAATTGTGACTGAACTCAAAACTTTTCATTTAAAATAAATTCCTTAAAGCCAAAATGGAGACAACCAAGAAGACCTTAGGGAAAATATTTGCTGCCTAAGATTAAAATGAGTTAATTATTTTAACAGGTTGTTATGTAAATGTAAGCCATATTGATTCCAAACTCTGCTATTTTAGTTAATTAGATCACTTCAGTTCGAGAGTCTGAGGAGGTTCTCAGTTGGAAGTATGACATCTGTTTTAAGATTTGGAAGTTTGCTCCCCAGGCTGTTATTACATCATATTACTTTCAGTGACTTGAATGATGTGACTTAAGAACGACTTCAGTAGGTTTGTAATTAGAGGAAAGTGATAAAATTGTCGAATCAGAGTATATGCTTCCAATAGTCAGATAATTATAGAGAAGCGAAAGGATTAAATTTAAACTTTATAACAAAGAAAATTAGTCACAAGTTAATCATAAAAGAACTAGGAATAAGAGTAGATCATAAATCGAATGAGTCAGAAATGTGTTCCCATATAAAAAAAATAAGAAAAGACTAGATTTGTAGGAATGTGACATAAAAGCGCTGAAAATAATCTTGCCATATATTAGTTGTGCCTTCACTAGAATATCATTTATAGATGCATGGTTTTTATGCTGATATTTTCAAAGTATAAGGAGAAGATAATGGTCTAGAGAAGAAGAACCAAAACAAATATAGCACACATAAGGAAAGCTTAAGAAATTGTGGTTATTTTAAACAAATACCATTAAGTTATCAATTTGAACTAATAACTAATTAAAGAAAGTATAGGGTAGTTTGCCAAACAAAACCCCAACATTTGAATCGGTTACAGTTTAATTAAAAAGAGAAAAAAGAAGAATGATTTTTTTTCCAAGTAAAACAGAAAAATGAAAAATAGCAATGATGAGGGGATGGGACCTGGACCCCCGAAAAGAAAAGACCATATCTCTGAAAGCAACCCAGCCCCTGAAACTTTTCCACACAATCTGAACCCAGCCTCTTAACCCAGTCCCTGGCATTAGCATGAGGCATCTCTTCCCTCCCAGTCTACCTAGATACTTAATAATTCCTTTAACTGTCCTTTCCTTGTGGTCCTACCACTTAACTCCTTTCATTGTCTGCACCTGGCCCACCCCAAGCTACTTGCCACTCCTTAATCCAATCCAGATTTTCCCACAGTCTTTTTCTGTGTATAAGTATCAGTCCAGTCCCCATCAAATGTCCTGACTCACTAGGGATCTCACTTGCAATCTATTGGCATCACAATAAACTTGCTATTTTGACTGGGAGGCTTGAGTGGTTGAATTCTTTTAAGGCAGACCTGCTCTGTACCCTGCATTTTGGGGTTCCCAGCACCCCAAACTGCAATAGCAATATATTTAGTTTTGGATAAAACATATGAGAGTATCAAAAACTGTATCCATTGATATACTTTATTTAAACCCATTCCTCTTCCCAAATTTCTTATTTCTGTTGAGATCACTATCATCTGTCCACTCACCCAAGTTTGAAACTTCAGAGCAATTTTTTCTTACTCCCACAGTCAATCAGTCACTCAATTTTGTTTATTCTACCTTTACAGTATCTCTCACTTTAATCTTTCTCTCTACTCAGGCAGCCACCACCTTAGTCAGGTTATCATTATCCCTGTGGATGAGCCCCCATCCACTTGCTAATCTCACCCTTGAAAGTGCTGAAGTTCAATGAGTGCTATTCATGTAACATTGGCATAACATAGTTGATTCTCCATAAAAGCAGACATATGGAAAATCGCATTCAATGGTTTTACTCTAAGCAAGAGTCAACATGAATAACGGCATATATAAAACATCTCTCATGTAGTTTTCTTAGATCCTAGAAATCCTCCCAGATATAGGACTTATTAAGACCCAAGAGCTCTAGGCAATATACAATTTGAATTTCCCTTAAACAGATGTTTATAACAACAATTCCCATGGGATATTTAACTCCCATTTCCCTTAGGACTGATCATCAGCTACAGTTGCAAAAATTCATGAATTTATAGAGAATTTTGGTTTACCATAATATAGTAACAAATTGTGGGATCCAGTGAAAACTGGAACTCTGGTTGTTGATTCTTCTCCCATTTTGGCATTCTGGTGAGGATATCATTTAGCATTAACTAGAGGAAGGTGACAGTTAGTTCCAGCAAGGATTCATATCACCAACTACTATTCTTTCATGCCTTCCATTCTGACCTTGAGCATCACTATCTGCTTCTGCTGAATGCTTGTCTCCCTCTCTTTCCCCACATGCCCAAAATCCTCACTGATTTTCTTACAGTAGGGAAGGCTATTTGTGGAGTGAGTGAATGTCAAACTCAACATGTCCCAAACAGAACTCATTACCTTTCTCCCAAAATCCTTTCTTCTTCCTAACTTAACTATTGCTATTGAAGGTACCACCATCTTTCCTCCTTACCATCTCACTGTGATCCTGAACTCCTCAATTTTACTTGCCCTATACATACAGTCTGTTGTGAAGTCTTGTCATTTCTACCTTCATAATCTCTCTCAATATATTTCCTTCTTTCCTCTCCTTTTGCCATCACCTGATGAAAGCACTACTTACTTCACATCTGGACTATTGTAATAGCCTTGTGATTAGTCTCCTTGCCTCAAGTCTCTCTCCAATTAAATCCATCTTTCACTCACCTGCCGAAGTGATTTTCCTAAACCGAACATCTGAACATGTCACCTCTTCTTCCCTAGTCAATAAACTCTAGTGGCTCCTTATTACTTTAAGATCAAATATAAAATGCTCTGATTGGCCTTTAAAGTTCTTTACAACCTGGATCTTCCTACCTTTCTAGACGCCTTATTCTTTGCTCGCCTCACTATTCAACCCAGTTGCACAAGTCCACCTGCTATTCTTCAAACACTACATTCCATATTCCAACTCCATGACTTTTCACTGTCTCCCATTTTTAGAATGCTCTCCCTTCTCACTCCTGAACTAAGTGAATGATATTTGTATGTTGGATTAAAGTAAGATTGTTAACCCCTTAATGTTGCTTTCCTTAGTAAAGCAGATCAAAATAACCTGGGCTTGCAGCATTCTTATTATTGGGCTTGTGTTGGTTTTTCACCCCCACAGCAGCTGCTAGCCGAATTGTTGAAACAATATTGTAGAGTCTTGCTCAATGCCGAAGCATCCAGCTCTGATGTATACCCATTCCCTAGTTATCTTCTTTTCTGCATTTGCCTCAAAATCTCTTTCCGGGCTTCAGGTCCTTCTACTTCTCCAGGTACCAGTTGCCCCCAGGAATCCTAACACCCCCTCCCAAGGTAGGATGAGGGATCTTTTCAAGCACCAATGCACCAGACCATACCTAGCATAAAGTACCTATCTTCCTTCAAAGAACATCTCCCACCACTGCTAGTGGCATTAATTAATGGAATCTCTCCTACCACCAAAGCAAGGCTTCTTCCTTCCTATCAGCTTTTAATCTTCCCAACTCCTTATCCAGTTCCTTGTAAAGTCTTCTCTTCTGGAAACCACAAGGGTCATCTCCCCCTCATTGATAACCTTTAATTTGACATGGGCATATCACAGATTCTCCTTTCTTCCTACTCTTCGCTCCATAATCCCTTCATGCACTCTCATTTTGTAATGTAGTCCTATAAAAAACATTGATTCACCTATAGGCAGAGGGTCACCGGGTTTTGTCCATAATGGCCTCTTCATTATCCCCTCCATTTCTGCTTTTACACTATCTCCTTTGTTACATTTTGAAAGAAATATCTTATTAGGGGGCAGAACCAAGAAGGCAGAGTGAGAACAGGGACTTGCTTGAGCTGTCCCCGAAACCCCTCCAAATACCTGTAAAATGGCTCTGGACAAATTCTAGAGTGACAGAACCCACAAAGTGACAGAGTGAAGCAAATCTCCAGCCCAAGACGATCTGGAAGGCCAATAGGAAGGGTCTATCACACCAGGCTGGGAGTGGAGAACAGTTCACCTTGGGCTGCTCCAGCACAGACAGGGCCAGAGAAGCCCTCAGGGCACTGAATCGCTGGAAGCTGTGGAGGTTTCTAAAATGTTCAACCCACAAATGCCAAAAACAAGAACAAACTCTGTCAGACCTGGTGAGAGAAGAGTGTTTTCTGGCCCCAGTCCCAGGGTGGCAGAGGTGGTGGCAGTTGTGGCAGTGGCAGCAGCAGCAGCAGCAGCAGCAGCAGTGGCTGCTTCTGGAACTCCAGGCCAAAAGACAGTGGGGGGATTAAGCTGCTGATCAAAGGGAAATTACAGGGATCTCTTTGTTGGCATGGAGGCAGGAATCTCTTACTTTGCTCTGCTTGGATTTGGGTTGGTGGTCCTAGGTGGTGGTCCTTGGGTAGTGGTCCTGACATGAGCAGGAGCACTGATGTGACAGAGCTTGTGGTGGCTACATAGAGGGAATCCTCACAGTTTCAAGGTAGAAAACAGTGCTTGTGTTTACCTACAGACCAGAGCACAGGCCAGGAGAGGAGTAAACACCTCTCCTTGGATCATACCACCTCAGAAGAGCTGAAAATTTACAGGTGGCTGGAAGTATCTCTGACAACAGCTGAAACTTGGGGTAGAGCATTCTCCACTCTGGAAGCAGAGTCCTACCTTGACAAAGAGCTCAAAAGTCAAGTAATTGGCTGGGAAAATGAGCAAATAGCATAAAAATATCATACTATAGAATCTTATTTTGGTGACAAAGAAGATCAAAACATACAACCAGAAGAAGACAACAAAGTCAAAGCTCCTATATCCAAAGCCTCCAAGAAAAATATGAATTGATCTCAGGCCATGGAAGAGCTCAAAAAGGATTTGGAAAATCAAGTAAGAGAAGTACAGGAAAAATTGGAAAGAGGAATGAGAGTGATGCAAGAAAATCATGAAAAACAAGTCAATGACTTGCTAAAGGAGATCCCAAAAAATACTGTAGAAAATAACAACTTAAAAAATAGACTAACCCAAATGGTAAAAGAGGTCCAAAACACCAATGAGGAAAAGAATTCCTTAAAAAGCAGAATTGTCCAAATGGAAAAGGAGGCCCAAAAGCTCACTGAAGAAAATAATTCCTTAGAAATTATATTGGAGCAAATGAAAGCTAATGGCTTTGTGAGAAATCAAGAAATTAAAAAAACATAACCAAAAGAATGAAAACATAGAAGACGATGTGAAATATTTTATTGGAAAAACCACCTACCTGGAAAATAGATCTAGGAGAGATAATTTTAAAATTATCGAACTACCTGAGAGACAAACAAAGAGCCCAGAAATCATCTTTCAAGAAGTTATCAAGGAAAACTGCCCTGATATTCTCAAACCAGAGGGTTAAATAGAAGTGGAAAGAATCCACTGATTGCCTCTTGAAAAAGATCCCAAAAAGAAAACTTCTAGGAACATTGTAGCCAAGTTCCAGAGTTCCCAGTTCAAGGAGAAAATATTGCAAGCAGCCAGAAAGAAACAATTCAAGTATTGTGGAAACACAATCAGGACAACATAAGATCTAGCAGCTTCTACATTAAGGAAATATGAAATTCTGGAAGTCAAAGAAACTAGGATTGAAACCACTTACCTAGTAAAACTGAGCATAATACTTCAAGGGAAAAATGGACATTTAACGAAATGGAAGACTTTCAAGTAGTCTTGATGAAAAGACCAGAGCTGAACAAGAAATTTGACTTTCAAATAGAAGAATCAAGAGAAGCATGAAAAGGTAAACAGGAAAGAGAAATAAGGGACTTGTTAAAATCGAACTGTTTACATTCCTACATGCAAAGATGATATTTGTAACTCATGGGAGTTTCCCCAGTATTATGATAGTTGATATATATATATATATGGACAGGGTGAATTGAATATTTAGGGATGATATCTAAAAGAAATTAAGGGATAAAAGAGGAATATATTGGGAAGAGAAAGGGAGAGATAGAATATTGTAAATTATCTCACATATAAGAGGTGTAATGGCAAGCAAAGTGGAATCTTTTGCTGTTTTTCTGTTTGTGTTATTTAGTATCCCATCCTCATTGCCAAAGGTAATGCCAATCACACCTGAGGACTGCTGCTGTGAATAAAGTAAATATTGTTCAATAAACTAAAGCAAAACATTCATAGCAAAAACCTTAAGCAAACATATCATTATATATATAATATATATTTGCACATACATACATACATACATACATATGTGTGTGTATATATATATATATGTATATACATATACATATATATATATATATATATATGATAACACTCAGTATGTCATATGGCACATAGCATATATCTTTGCATTCAGTAACATTCTCCAAAATACTTGTTTACACAATCGGGGGTCCCAGGCTAGGGTCTTCCCTAGCATATTAGTAAGGAAATAATCACAATATAGACAATAATTGTCAATATGCCTATGTGGTTCTGTATCACAAAATATAAGAGACTCTCCATATAGAAGGTAGAAGATATAAACCATTTATTCAGACAGCAGAAAATCGGGTCCCAAAACCAATCAGTCTGACCCATTGAAGCAGTAAACAAATTCCAGAAACAGTAAGTCCACTTTATAATAACAGCAAAGAATCTAAAACATAACATCACAGCAGGGAGCCAAGCCATCCCATAACCTTCCAGCCCCCTACTGGGGTCTTGCCGCCAACAATCACTTGCAGCACAGATAGCACATCTGCTGTTTCCCTCAATTCTAACTTGCTCTCTCTGCATTTCCTGTGAGACACTTTCTTTTTCCTCTCAGCAAGCTCCTCCTACCACATGTGACTTAGGCTTCCTGTGATGTAAGCAGGTCACATGGCCTATGAATGGGTGGAAAAGATCTTCAAATCTAAATTGTCATTACACCTAGCTGTAGTAGGAAGGCTGAATTTATGATCTCAAAAAGGATCATATATATATATATATATATATATATATATGAATGGTTCGAAATCGTTTGGTATATAGAATTCTCTAAACAGAAGGCATCAAAAAATTTATTCAGGGCCCAGAGCAACAAATTAGCGAACCAACCTCCCCATTCCAGTATTGTGAACACAAGCCTCCAGGCCCAGTAGGCCCGCCTCACAAGAGTAGCCAGGAGGCCACAGAAAAATAAGATGGCATAAATCATATTCACTGGCCTCAAGACCTTGCTCAAACTCCTGGGTCCACACAGGGGTCGGCTCTGCTCTGGATTTTTTTTCAGCTGTAGTTTCTCCCCTCTCCT
>JAQQSZ010018333.1:0-10601 GCA_028646595.1 Phalanger gymnotis | reverse complement strand
TTCTTTCTTTCTTTCTTCCTCTTTCTTTCTTTCTTTCTTTCTTTCTTTCTTTCTTTCTTTCTTTCTTTCTTTCTTTCTTTCTTTCTTTCTTTTTTCCTTCTTTCCTTCTATATATTTACTGGTCTGTGAATATGTTGTACACCAACCCTAGCCTCCTTGCCTACTTATTAGGCAAAATATGAGCTCCATAAACTCAGGGCCTGCCTTGACTTAATACTTCCATCAAGCACACAATTGCTGCTTAATATTAGAAGAACCAGATATTGTAACAACAATGTTACTTGCAGCTGATGACTGTGTGAGGCCAATAACACCAACACAAAGGAGGGCTGGTAGTACGGATTCTTTGAACTGCTTTTCTAAGAAAGAAACTTTAAGGAGTTTACAATCTCACTTTAATTAAATATACATATGCCATTCACTTAGCTCAGGGGAAAAAGTCAGCACCCTGAATGTCAGAGCAAATATAAACAGAAATTACAGAGAAAATCTAAACAGAGCAAATAACACAAATCAACAGATAGCTTTCTGTCCGACCATAGCAATACATACATAGTTACCAGGGAGAGAAGCACCAACATCTAGGTTTTCAAAGTTGGAGGGTGGGGCCTTAATGGTTACCCAGAGTCTCATGCCACACTCTTCCAATGAATGAGCCCTGAAAGTGTAAGGCTAACCTCAGAGGATATATATCCTGTTTAGGGATCTGGGGCTTAGTGCCTACTTAGTAAAAAGATATAGGCCTGAGGTTTAGCATCTACTTAGCAAAAGGGTGTGGGAAAGATCTTTAATCATTAACACCACATCATAAATGTTTCCAATCAATGACTCTTGATTCAAACAAAAGCAAAGATCATCAAAGGCACTTGACTGCCTTAGTGCTGAGAAGCACTCTAAAACAAAAGACAACAAAAAGTCCCATCCTGTTTACTATTACAGATATGTAAACTGATACAAATTAAATTTCACTTAGAAATAAAAATTTTCATAATACTGTCTCTATGGTTTTTTTTGTCTCAGGAATAAAAAAAAATCACTATGTCCATAGATGCATCTTAATCCTTTGTTCCTTTAAAATAATGGTTCTTCTGTATGGATTTGCTCATTTGAAGCTTTGAGTTTCCCATCATCTTGATTTTTGTAGTTTATAGTCATAAACTTTTGCTAAGATAGTATTAGGGAAAATTGTAATGTCACTAAAGACCTAAGCATTTTGCAACTGTAGTAGTCTATTTTTTTAATTACCAATACTATTCTGGTTTTACTGCATTTTAAAGTCTTTCATTTCAAATTATGTCTTGATTTTCTGAATCTAGCTCTGAATAATATTTTCATAGTAATTAAAACAGTGTTAAAAATCCTTATATGAAAAAAATAAATCAAGTCCTCCAGGCTGCAATAGGATTCTTTTGAATACATAATTGATTAAAACTAGAGATTTAGTCATTCATCTTTAGAATTATGCTAACCAAAGAATTGTATCTCCTAATAATGAGCAATTAGTAAGAGAGTTTGTATAGTCAGAAAGCTGGAGCCTTAGTTACCCTTCCTTAGTGAAATATTATCAAATATCTTGCATAATGTTGATTTCTGTCTAAAACTCCAGGTCAAAGACGAATAAATACTCAAGTTTAGGCAGATAATTCAATAAACAATCTGTGAACCTCCATGACAGGAAGGATAGTATCCTACATTCATTCATAGAAAATGAAGGCTAAAGTTTTGTTCTTTAAGTAAATTAAATTTTTTTTTCATGATGTAGAAATACTCTCTGGGGTCTTTAACAAGATTTTAAGCTTTAATGTTTTATTTGACCTCTCAGTAATGAAAGTAATTTAAGAAGGGCATCTTTCACATAAAATTTATTTTCTACTGATTTTGTTCAAGATCCTCTAACTGTAAAGAACTTATATGAATAGATTCATATCTGATGTTTTTTTTCCTCTTCCCAAATCAAACATAGCAATGTAGTATTTGTTGAAAATTTTGTAGGAGATAATATATAAAAAGGAGAATAATGATCTGAGAATTTCAAAAGTATCCTGAAAGGAATTTTCAGAATATATTTCTCCCTCTCTCCTCTGTTGCCTCACTCCAAAAGATTTTCTTAATTTTTCTCGGTATAGCTTATGTGAGAAACCCCCTACCCATTGTTTCAACAATCTGGCTAGCAGCTGTTGTGGGAGTGAAAGACCAACACAAGCCCAACACCAAGAAGGCTGCCAGCATGCTGCAAAAGCACAGGTTCTTTTGATCTGCTTCACTAAGGAAAGCAACGTTAAGGGATTGACGAACTTACTTTAATCCAGCACGCGAATATCACTCACTTAGTTCAGGGGAAAAAACCAGCACCCTGAACTTCAGAGCAAAATACAAACACGGTACAAACATCGACAGACAGACCTTGTCTGATTCAAATCCCAATACATAGTTACCAGAGTTTAACAAAGTCCCAACATCCAGGTTACGAGCTGGAGGGCTATTAGCTACAGCTTCCCAGAGTCTCCACATCAGTGGACACCACCAAGAGTGAGAGCCCCTCGCAAATGGCTCTGTCTTCTCTTTTTATAGCATTTCAGACGTCATCAAATGTCATATGAATGACCAGAACATCAGAATGAACCAGAGCTCCTATTATTGGCTCTCGAGTTAGCACCTCCCCTTAGTACCCTAGGAGCCTCGAACCCACATAGGCTTAGCCCCTAATAGGGGTTTGGACCTGGGGCTTAGCACCTAGTAAGACTCAATGAAATATACTGAATTAATCAAAGGAAACAAAAGCCAAACTCTTCAAGGGTACTTGGTTGAAATGTGTGCTAAGAGCCCATTTTACTTACCAACACACTCATTCAAAATAACTGATGGAGGGGAATGGGAAGGTCTCTCCTGAGGCTCTTCAAATGATACTCATAGAAGCCCATGTGACAACCTGAGGCATAGCTCTTGTTAGAGGCTACATCTAAGAGACCTTGTGGAAAACTTCTTTAGTTACTTTCTGTTCCTCCTACCCACTCTCTTCTGTCTGGACACCCTACTCTTCAGGCATTTCCTTACTAGGCATCTGGAGTGGGAAATGGTGCCCTCCTTATTACAATCCCATATGATTACAGTGAAAGGTCCCTCTACCTTATTAAACCTAGGTTGATGGGGTCATCATACCTACTATAGTGGTCCAGGTGTCAGCAGTCAGGACATGAATTCAGGTAAATTCAAACATGCTAGACAAACAAGAGGGGCTGGTGATGATGGGATGGAAGTAAGGGCACTAAGGTACCATAAGAGGGAGCAGAATTGAGAGAACCTTAAGGGCCTAGGAAAACAATAATTTTTCAGTAACGGTAAAGGTGGGGGGTATGTGGGTGTGTAGAGGGAAATATATGTGTGTGTGTGTGTGTGTGTGTGTGTGATATATTCATCCCTTCCCCCACCCCCAACCAGAATCAGGCCTCAGATCTTTACTGTGTGACCTTGGGCATGTCATGTAACCTCTGTTTGCCTCAATTTTTTCATCTGTAAAATGTGGATAATAACATCTACCCTTCCCCCGAATTGTTGTGAAGATGAAAAGAGAGCATAATTATAAAGCATTTAGGACATAGTCTGACACATACTTACTTAACACTATATAAACATGAGTGCTATATAAATAGCTATTAGCTGTTTCTTCACCTCCTCTCAACCAGCCTGCCTCTTCATCCCCCACCACACCATTCTCTGACTTCCAGCTCAGCATTCCATCTAGATAAGTAAGAACATCTCTTCAGTTCATCTAGAAGTCTGAATCCAAAGTAAAAGAATTCTCAGATGGATTTGACATGACTTCTGTTTGCAGATATTATTCTGCTCTCTTTTCAAAGGAGTTATTTTTCCACTACAAAGAGGTATTCTCTAAAAAATCAAATGGATTTTCTACTTTAAAAATCTTACTAAAACCTAGTTCCAATGTAAATGTGTCTGCTACAAATTCAGTGTACTGTGTCATTAAAGTGAAATTCATTCTAATTAATTTCAAAGCCAAAGCCTCAGTCAAGAACTCCTGCTCTAGTCTAATGCATTAAGGCTCATTTCTTTTAATTTTTCTTCCTAAGTTTTGTGTACCAGGTGTTTGAACATTAAGCACATTGTCCATTATCCTAGATTTAGTTTTAGTTTTATGCAGCGAGAATAAAATGTCTTGGCAAAACATCATCATTCTAAAGATATAAGATATTTTATTCAATTTTTTAGCTTAGATCTCTAAGGGATATTTTGTTTTCTGAGAAAGCACTTACTATACCTGCATCTTCATTTGTCTGGGATGCGTGATTACCCAATTACATTTTTATAATGCATTTTATATATTTTATAATGAATTATATATGCACATACTCAAAATTTAAAATAGGTATGTAGATAAGGAAAAATCAATAAAATCAAAAAGTTCAAACAGTTCTTGGAGAATTTGGCAAAGATTGATATCAAATGTTCCCAAAAACGTTGTCATAAATCTCTGACTCCTTCCATCACTAGTATAAATTGTAAATCCTTCGTATCACAGTATAAGATCTTTAATAAAATACCACATAGCAAAAAAAGTCATCATATGAAGTCAAATTGGTGAAAAGCCTGTTTCTTAGGAGTATTAGTCTTATGTAACTATGTAATTTAATACACAAGTATCCTATGTATTCATCCTACATATAGTATGCATATGTATACATATACATACATATACATATTTATGGCAAAAGTTGAAGTTTATTTTTCAATAGTTGCTGACCTGAAATAGAGGAGAAAATTTCCATGCCTGGAATTCTCTACTTTGCTGAAAACAAAGGTCCACATCAAAATTATAAACAGTATGGCAACTTAGTACTTTCACAAACTTGTAAGATATATTTACTTAAGCTTCATAAAATTTTTCTTTGGTCATATATCTTTAAAAAATGTGCCTACTACTATTTCTCCAACAGTTGTGGTCCAAAAAGGTGCTGGAAATATCAGGCAGCCCATGTCCAAATAAGATTGTAGAATGTCTTACTGCTGCATAAAGGATTTTATGGCTACATTAGAATGTAATTTTCATAAAAAATAAATATGCAAAGAATACACATTTCAAGTGGAGTATATAGGTGAATGAGTATGTGATTTTATGTGTGTGCCAGAAATCATAATTCAGATTCCTTCCTGATGAAGCCATTTCTCTAGTTGACAACTGTCAGAGACATCTCAGAAACCCATGAATATTAAAACACTGTTCACTGGCACATTTGGCATTTTGAAGTCAGGCAAATAGCTCTCATGAAATATGAAAGGAGTGCTCCATGTCGCTTTGTAGAAAATGTTGCCATTAAGATGATGTATGGGGAAATTCACACCTTCATCTGTTGGGAGTGCTCAACTGTATATTCCATCAGCTGTATTACATTCCTTTGATAGCATTAGTGGTGGATTATAGTCTTTCTCTTGGCTTCAGGATCCCTGAGAAGCTATGGTTAGATGGGAGGTTTTAAACACTTTCATAGCTAATATATGTTTTAAACAAAAGTGCACTGCTTTACTGACTTTATACTTTAACTGATAATAGATGCCATATTCTTTACATCTTCGCTAATAAGGTAGCAGTCATTTTTATTCACATGCCCCCATTTTTATTTGCATAACTGTGATAATTCAACACATTCAGAATCAAACTGTTATTTTTTACCCTTAATCTTCCCTTCCCTTCAGGAAACTTTGTGCTTTGCTATACTTCTCTTCATATTAAGTAATATTACATAACTTGCCTTTTGCATTTGAAAAGCTTGCATTCCTCCAAAGTCACCATGTTATCAAAATTAATCACCGCAAAAGTAAATCTCTTAGTTTGGAATTCTTTGAAAGAGAACCTTAGCTATCAGGTTTGTTTTTGAATCCATCCTCCAAAATATCAGGGAAATAAGAGAATTTCCATTTATATCTCAGGAAGATGAGTTAAAGTGTGCTGTTGACTCATTAAGTACCTATGATTTTAGTTGGTTATTATCTCTATGAGCATGAATACTCCCTCCACTTTGGTCTTGGTTTACAGCCTTTTTTCAAGTTGGAGAATTTACCATGAGTGCTTTAGCTGACTGTGATATCATGTTGATCATCATTGAAAGCGTTTGACAACATGGATGAAAACATCATGCTAAAAAGCATGGGGGCAAGCACACAGCCTTGTTTCACTCCATTGCTGACTGGGAAAGCAAGAAAGCATTGTCCATTTTCCAGAACAAAGGAAAGCATGCTGTCATGAAATGGAAATAAAATATTAATGAACTTTCTCTGGGCAACCAAATTTTGACATAATTCTCCTCATGACAACCAGTTTGAAAGGCCTTAGTCAGATCTACAAACGTTGTGCACGGATCTTTGTTCCACTCCTGGCATGATTTTCTGTTTGCAGATGATTGTGCACTCAATGAAGCCTCTGAAGCTGAGATGCAACAAAATACTGATCAGTTTTCTGCTGCTTGTGCTAATTTTGGCCTAACAATTAATACCAACAAAACCCAGGTGCTCCATCGGCCACCACCACACCATCCATAGGTGGAATCATCCGTTACAGCAAATGGAGAAATTTTGAATGCTGTGGATAATTTCACTTACCTTGATAGTGTACTTTCCAGGGATGCACACATTGATAATGAGGTTGATGCATTTAGACTACAAACTGAAGGTCTGCAGAGCTTTTGTGCTAACCTCATTGTTGTATGCCTTCAAAATCTGGATAACGTACCGGAGCCATGCCAAGAAACTGAATCACTTCTATTTGAATTGTCTTAGGAAGATTCTGAAGATCACCTAGTAAGATGAGGTACCAGACACTGAGGTCCTTTCTCAAACTAAATGGGCAAGCATTCAAACCCTGCTTTAGAGGGTGCAACTCTGATGGGCTTGCCATGTTGTTTGAATGCAAAACATATGCTTGCCAAAAAGACTAATGGAGCAATCAGACAGAGCAAGTGTTTACATAGTGTTCAGAACAAGTGATACAAAGATACTCTCAAGGTCTCTCTTAAAAACTTTGGAATTGATTGTATATGACATGAGAGACACTGGCACAGGACCACTTAGCATGGCATGACCACATCAGAGAAGGTGGTGTGCTCTATGAGCAAAGCAGAACTGAAATAGTTCAGAAGAAGCACAACGTGCACAAATTTAGAGAAAACATCTCAAAAGTTCACATGGACTATTTGTGCCTAACCTATGGAAGAGCATTCTGAGCTCACATTGGTCTGGTCAGCCACAGTCAGACACACTGAAACTTGACTCTAGCATGATGATGTCATTTTGGTCCGCTTTGAGAACAAAGGGCAACAACCAACCAGCAACCATCTCTATGAGCAAAAGGGATTGCATCAAAGCTATCCTAAGGTGATATGGTTATGATGGCATCTGAACTATAGTTTTGTTTGTACTATAAGGAAATATGAAGACACAAAGACACATTGTTTCCAGTTTTCCACTGTAGACTCTGTAGCCCTTCTCTTAAGATGTCTGAGTATTTCAGATTAAAACTTTTTTTAAATAATCATATTCTTAGCTAAATATCTCAAGTCAGTACCCCTAACATGCTTATAACAGTACACAAGGGGTTTGTTGTATCACTGAATATATATTTTTATAAAACTTTCTCCAGAATCTTTTCCCTACTCTAACATCTATTTATGCCTTTTGTTCATAATTGTTATACCGATCAAAAATTTTCGATATCTTCAAATGTAATCCATACTTCCAAAGCCATTTGCATAATGATCACATTTTTGGTGGAGATGAAATTAATTACTTAAAGTTTCATATCTGTGTGGGAGTGAAGTTGATAAGAATTAGAGAGAAGAGACATCCTGGTCTTTTGGCTTCCATCTATACTCTTCCAGCCTCTCATCAGGTCCCTAAATAGAGAGAAAGACTGTGAAGAAGCCAATATGTAGAGATGCTGGCATTCTCTTATGTCCATATTCCTAGTTTACTACACTGGTGACTTCAAGAAGTTTTTTGTTGGGTTAAATCTGAGAATATGTCACTTGGTTTAGCTGAGCTGCTCCAATGGGAGAGCTCAATCACTTGGTAGTGCCTGGTATAGATTTTCCTACGTAACTTTCTCTGATTTTTGTTTGTTATCTCTTTGCATAATATATATTTATTTGGTATTTGTTTTATATGTTAATTGTGAAACTGGTATCTGGTGAGAAGGGGGTCAAACCTTAGATATAGAGCTTTTTGGATGCTTCTTTCCTATTAAGGGACATGATCATGTATAGAGCTTGAATCTAAAAATTATGTACCCTAACAATATTTAATGGGATAGATAGACATATATATATATATATACATATATATATATATACATATATATGTATGTATTTTCCTAGCCTGACACCTCTCTCTACATATAAAGCAGAGTGCCCAGCATCTGCTCCCAACCTCATGCTTTCCCTCCTGTCAAGAGTTGGAGGAGGAGACTCTAGATATATTTATTCTTGCCAATATGAGAACCATGTCTAGACAGATCTATCTGGACAACCTTCACCTACATGTGCAAAATAGTGTGACTTCTACAGAGATAAAATAGACTGCAAGAATTTATCCTTTTCAGAGGTCCACGAGTTTGTTAAGTGATTTATTTTGGAGAAATTAATTACCCTTTAGAGGGATGGGTAAACATAAAATGATATTCAATGTTTAAATAGCTAACAATATGTTGGACAGTCTCATTTTTTTTTGTGTGTGTATGCATGTGTTGAGTGTATGTGATTGATATGATGGATGCAAAGAGTAATCATTACAATGTTAAATGTTGTCTTGAAGGTTGGTCTTCCTGTATTATCATTGTTGTTGTTGCTATCATTATCTGACCAGATGATTTATTTGTTATGGAGAATTCGAAGTGAGGAAACTCCCTCTACCAATAAAGGAGAGCACCTATTCTGTAACATTGTTTTAGAAAATCTCCCAGGGCACAAGAGGGAGACATTTAAATTGTTTGCCCAGTGGGGTCATACAGCCAGAATGTGTCAGAGTTATACAGGTCTTCCTCACCTTGAGACTAGATTTTTATGAACTTTAAGACTCTGCCTATGTTGTTTACTAGTTACATTTTAAATCAGTAACTTGGATGAAAATATAAATATCATGCTCTAAAATTTAGAGAAGGCATAAAACTGAAATAACTAAATACATTGGGTTGCAGGATTTTGATGAACATTACTGAGCCAAATCAAATAAGATGAAATGTAATTGGACTAAATGTAAAGTCTTACACCTGGGCTTAGAAGAATTATCCTCATAAATCAAAGATGCAAGAGTTATGTCTGACATCAGTACAGGTCCTTGGTAGTTTTCCTCTTCAACAATATGAGTGAGAAGTATGATAGGCTAGACAAAAATTAAATGCAAGCTTCAATTTCATTAAAAGAGGCATGCCATCCAGGAAGGAAAGTCGTGGTTCTTTCTTTTTAACTTTGCTTGGAAGGAGCACATTCCAGTACTTGGTCCAGTTCGGAGTATTCCATTTTGGGAAGGAGAATGATGTGATGATTAAGGGTCTTAAAGTGCTATGTGAG
Organism: Phalanger gymnotis; assembly: GCA_028646595.1. Taxonomy (NCBI): domain Eukaryota; kingdom Metazoa; phylum Chordata; class Mammalia; order Diprotodontia; family Phalangeridae; genus Phalanger; species Phalanger gymnotis. The sequence continues at coordinate 1,029 of JAQQSZ010018333.1, read as the reverse complement.
TATTGGTTGGTTATTCTGGAGAAGGGAACATGTGAGAGGGAAGCAAACTTTATATCTTTAAATATAAAAAGCTGCCACATGAAAGGGCTTGTTCTGTTTGGCTCCAGAAAGCAAAAATCCGAATAATGTGTGAAAGCCACAGAGGCAGTTTTAGGCTCTCTGTGAGGGAAAAAAAGAAATAAAATTCCTAACAATTAAAATTATTGACCAATATGTCTTTTATTTATTTGCCTTCTATTGAATGGCACTCTGCTAGATAATGTGGATACAACCATGAAAAACAAGTCAATGACTTGCTAAAAGAGACTCAAAAAAATACTGAAAAATATACTGAGGAAAACAACACCTTAAAAAATAGACTAACTCAAATGGCAAAAGAGCTCCAAAAAGCCAATGAGGAGAAGAATGTCTTGAAAGGCAGAATTAGCTAAATGGAAAAGGAGGTCCAAAAGACCACTGAAGAAAATGCTACCTTAAAAATTAGATTGGAGCAAGTGGAAGTTAGTGACTTGATGAGAAATCAAGACATTATAAAACAGAACCAAAGGAATGAAAAAATGGAAGACAATGTAAAATAGCTCATTGAAAAAACCACTGACCTAGAAAATAGATTCACGAGATTATAATTTAAAAATTTTTGGACTATCTCAAAGCCATGATCAAAAAAAGAGCCTAGATACCATCTTTCAAGAAATTATCAAGGAGTACTGCCCTGATATTCTAGAGCCACAGGGCAAAATAGAAATTGAAAGAATCCACCCATTGCCACCTCAAATAGATCCCAAAAAGAAATCTCCTAGGAATATTGTCGCCAAATTCCAGAGCTCACAGATCAAGGAGAAAATACTGCAAGCAGCCAGAAAGAAACAATTTGAGTATCAGAATAACCCAAGATCTAGCAGCTTTACATTAAGAAACTGAAGGGCTTGCAATATGATATTCCGGAGGTCAGTGGACCTAGGATTAAAACCAAGAATCACCTACCCAGCAAAACTGAGTATCATGCTCCAAGGCAAAATGTGGATTTTC
>JAQQSZ010018332.1:0-10601 GCA_028646595.1 Phalanger gymnotis | reverse complement strand
GGGGAGAGAATTTGGAACTCAAAGTTTTAAAAACAGATGTTCAAAAAAAAAGGTTTTGCCTGCAACTAGGACATAAGATATACAGGCAATGGGGCATAGAAATCTATCTTGCCCTACAAGAAAGTAAGGGAAAAGGGGATGGGGGGGGATTGGGGTGACAGAAAGTGGGGCTGACTGGGGAATGGGGCAACCAGAATATATGCCATCTTGGAGTGGGTAGAAGTGGGGAGAAAATTTGTAATTCAAACTTGTGAAAATCAATGGTGAAAACTAAAAATATTAAATAAAGAAAAAAAGTAAGAAAAAATAAAAAAAGATTGTCCCATGAGTCATTACCATCATTCCCACCCCCACCCTTATCTTTAATCTTTCCCCATCTACTGGTTTCTACAAATTTAATCAGGTGTCCCTTATCTGTAAAAGGCCTCCCTTTGATTCTGCATCTCAAACTATCATGCCATATTTCTACTCTTTCACTCCTAAGCTCCTAAAAAAAAGTCTAGACCCCCTGCCTCTATCTCATGATCATCTATTCACTACTGAAATCTTTGAAATCTGGCTTTTGAGTAAAACTATCTATTAAGCCTACTCTCTAGAATTACCAAGAATCTCCCAATTGTCTAATTTCTTGACCATTTTTCTGTCCTCATCCTTGATTTCTTCATTTTTTTCATACTGTTGACTACTCCCCCTCTTCCTGTCTATTTTTCCTACCTTTTGCTTCCATAACAGTATTCTCTCTTGATTCTTTTCTCATTCAGCTGCTCTTCTGCAAGAAAGTCATCCATCTCCTCTTCCCTAGAGCTCTAAACTGAGCCCTCTTTTCTTCTCACTATTCACTTTCCCATGGTGATCTGCTTCGAATTCAATAACCATCTCTTCACAGATAATTTCCTAATCTCTACTTCCAACCCTAATCTCCCTTCTGAACACTGATGCCCAACCATTAACTGCCTGCTGGATGTTACCTTGATGTCCTTTGTCAAATTCAATATGTCCAAAATAGATCTTATTCTCTTCCCTTAAAACCTCCAACTCCATCCTCCAAACTTCCCTATTGCTGTGGAGAACAGTCACATCCTCCCAGATGGTCATTTATGTTGTATGGATTAAAGGTCACCAGAAGGGTGATGACTGCTCAAAATATCTCCCTCTGACCAGTTGCTATTAGTGTTTGTAGACTATTAGTGTTTGTCAATCAGGTAGAAGCCTTGGAGCTCCAGGAATCCTATGTAAAGATACAAATATCTCTGGGCTAGCAAGCTCAGTGCTGTATGAGTGCCTTTTATCTCCCTCAACCCCCACATCCAACCAGTAACCAATGTCTATAACATTGCTAAATGTTTCCTTTTTCCTACCCATAAAGCCACCACCCTTGTTCAGATCCGCTTGCCTGTACTATTGTAAGGATCTCATTGCTTCCATGCTTTCCCGTCAACAATCCATCCTTTACACAAAGTAATCTTCCAAAGGCACATGTCTGACCATGCCACTTTCCTGTTCAATAACCTTCACTGGCTTCCTAATGCCTTCAGAATAAAAAACAAACACCTCCATAATCTGGCTTCTCCCTCCTTTTCCAGACTTATTCCAGATTATCCGTCTTTGATAGATCTTGTTGTTTCTGAAGCAGGCTCAGTCAGCACACCCCATCACTTTTGAGGTGGGGAGGGGAAACGGGTTGCTCCTCAGCTTCATCTCACTATCATCTCCAACCACAACCTGCCAAGACTAGGGAGAAGAGGCCTGCTGAGCTGCTACCCAGGGGTCAGGTGCCCCTTGCTAATCCTGTCTGATGTCCTTCTTCCTGATGCCCTCATTTGCTAGCGTTTTCTCCCTCTTCAAACAAACAGTATTATATGTATCTGTGTACATTTTTTCTCCTCCTGCTTACAGGCAGACAGTGTCTTATAACTTCAGCACCTAGCATAGTGACTTAAATATAGCAGAGACTTATCAGATGTCTTCAATTAAGTAAATGATTAGCCCTTTCTGAAGAATATCCATTCTATTTCCTCCACCTTAGTGCCACTTCCTATGAGAATTTATCTTGACCTCATTAATAGTATCTATATAGTCTCTCATTCAACAGTAATTTTTTAGTATTCCATTATGAGCAAAGCACTGATGAGGTAGGGAGACCTAGAAATAATTAAGATGTGGTCTGTGCCTTCTTGGAATTTACAGTCTAGCACCAGAAATACAAAACAAAAACAGACATGCAAAATTATTTACTAGATATGTATTCATTATGGTGTAAAATAGAATGTAGCAACATTAGAGAAGTATAAATTACTGTATGAAGTTAAGGTAAGGGAAAAAAAAACCAAGTACCTGGCCTTTGAATTTTGAGGACTTTCACATTTAAATAGGACAAGGTAAAGAAAAAGGCAAAAAAAATTGCATGGCTTCTCACATTAATGTCCTTAGAATTAGTTAATTCTTTGCTTCCTTCAACCTAAAAATACAAGTAGATTTTATTATTGTGCCACAGTGACATCTACTGAAAGAAACTATCTGGTACAACTTCAACATGCGTGTGATCTCTTCAAATTCCCAACAACTATACAGATTGCAACCTATTCAAATCTGCTCATTCGGTGATAACTCATTCTAGTCCATATGCTCCTTTGAGTTCTCTACATGGGGTACACACAACACTCTAGGAGCCTTTCTCCTGGTCTGTTGATATTATATGGGTACCAGTAGAGCAGACGGACCCTCCATCTGTTATCCTTTCCTCTGACTATTCATACCTCTTTTTCTTTTTTAACAATATCTTTTATATCTATTATCATTTCATTATATATTTTAAAACACTAGTGATTATCTGCCTTTACAAGGGTAAACATACTATACTATAAAAACATATGCTCCTCTTTTGAGAAAAGATTACTTTTAAATACTGTACTTCATTATAATGAACAACAAGTTTTTTAAGATAATTTAAAAACAAATGCTGAAATGTTTTATTTCTATCATGCTCTATTTCTTTTTACTGAAGCCTCTATTTGATGGAAGAAATTCAAATATGTACAAATATATGCATTCAATGATACACTTAAAATAATTATCCAAAAACCAATTAATATTTTTCCTTCTATGAGAGTCAATATGGAATAGTGGTTAGCAGATCAGCCTTTAAATCAGCAAAATATGGGTTCAGATCTTGCCTCTGACACATACTGTTTGTGGGATTGTGGCCAAATCACTTGTGCCCTCTCCTGTGGGCATGTAAATAACCTCTCATACCCACCTCACCCCCAAGGTAATTGTCTAAAATACTGAGACAGAAGCTTCCAGACTTGCCATCTCCCTGACTGAGGGATCCAGAGCAAAAGACATTTTTTTTCTATTAGACAATTAATACCATTTCATATGTGAAAAATCATCAGCAATTCACCATTTCTACTAAAGAGAGAAAGGTAAGTGTGGAAAAGGAAGTAATAATACTGGTAATTCAGCTATGAGGAAGAACTGCCTCACTATCTGACATTCTTCCAAGAGTAAAGAAATATCCTAAATTATATAATATGGCTTAGACAATATGTTCTAACTAAAGATAGTAACATTTTGGCAGAAAAATCTAACTGAAAATTTAAAAAAATTTGCAAGTATTGAACTAATTCAATTCAAATTAGTTTTTTAACATTGAGTTCAAGCTATTGTGCCAGGCCCTAAAAATTCAAATATTTGAAAAAAGAAATTAGGGTAGAGTCCCTACCCTCAGAGAATTGTATTTTAGTGATTGAAAGGTGGGGAGTGTGGGGGAGATTGTCTTGTTCACCTGAAATTCTTAGGAGGTGAAATAAAAACTATGTTTTATACAATTTCATAATCTTCAGTCATAATCATAACCTTTTCAAAAATTAAATTATAATATCACACTAGCTTTGGATCTACTGATAAATTTCTTGATGCAGCTTTATAAATTTTTTTTATTACTTTCAATTTTAGCAGGCTAAGAAAATTACTCAGTGAAACTTGAAGACAAAACATAGATTCTTTCAGCTTTGTATTCAAGTATAGTATTTGATTTATATGTGTAATCTCTGTCCCAAAGCACTTTGGTATGGGATTCTCTCTTTATTGGTGGAGATAAATGCTCTGCCCTGTGTGAGGGACAAAGTAGAGTGGGCAAGAGGCAGAAAGCATCAGTTCTCAGCTGGTTCCCCACCAGGACTCTTCAAAGGCTGTCCCCTTTTTTGTACTCCACCTCAGGTCGCTGAAGGAAAAGACTAAGGAAGAAGTGGGAGTGGCAGGGAGTCTCCATCATGTCTTCTCAGAGTCTTTTTCTTTAGCAACCTGAAGTGGGGTTGACTCCTTCCATTTTCTCTCTTGAAGCTGAAGCCCAGAAGTGCTTGAAGTGAATCTTCAGGAAGACTCAAAGCTTGATGAGTCTCCAAAGGGGACTGGCCTTGAGAGACCCCAAGGAGTACTAGCTGAGAGTTGATGCTTTCTACCTTTTGCCAACTCCACCCTGTCCACAGGGCAAGGGCATTTATCTTCACCAATAAGGAGAAAGTCCCATGCCAAAGGGCTTTGGGAAAGGGGTTACAGATGCATGTGAGAATGTGCTATTTAAAGAATGTAATTAAGACAGACTAAAGCAGATTGAATTCTCACTGGATAGAATCTCTATAGGCATATAGTTCCTCAAGCTCTCTTTCACAGATACATTAAATTCCATATTAATTAAGAAACTATTCTAATTAAAACTCTTGGTATCAGGTATTCCTGCTATCCATTTATTAGTCCTAGTAATTTAAGCGAAGTTTGACTCCAGTGCCTTATGGTGATTTAGAAATGACCTGGGATTTTCAAAAAGTACGCCAGTGGAAGTCAGCATCTGGCAAGTTCAGTCAAGCTGGAAGCCTTTGAGTATGGGTCCCATAATGACCTGAAGACCAGCTGAAGACACTGCAACCTACAGAGGGATTGTGATTTGTATTAGTGGATAAAATGCTCATACCAATTTAAGACAGGTAAACACACAGAGGGTTGCCAGTAGGTGCTCTAGCATTAGTACAGGTTCACTCTTGATCCAGGCAGACAGGAAGACAGGAATGGAGTTAAAATAAGGAGTTAGATAAGCTAGTTTAGTTTATTCTAACCTAGTCTTCTCGCAAGAGGTTGCTGCTAATGGGAACACCAACTCCTACAGCATTCTTTAATCCCCCTTCTCCCAGGGGCCAGCAAGAAGCAGGGGGCAGCTACCAATATGTCTCAATGGGGTCAGTCAAGATAGGCACAGCATTCCAGCTTGTGCACTCCTCTTAGTCCCCTAAAGCCTCAATAGGAGCCAGTTGAGGCAAACACACAAATTCTCCCCAACCCTTGATAAGGGCTGATCAAGGCATACACAGCATTACACTGTCATATTCCCCACTTACTGACCAGTGCCCACTTGATTTTATAGGGCAACAGACAAAGAAGGCATATTGCCAGCAATAGCTTCACAGGTTAACTTTAGCAATATCGTTATTCAGTGCAAGTACAGTAAAAATCACATTATATCACCCCTATATCTCACTGTGCAGCCATGGTGGAGATGTTTATAAGTCATAAGCCTGGGAAATATCTTAACACCTGGAAACTAGAGATCGTTATGGCCATGGAGCCTGGGAAACTAAAGTCCAAGAAAGAATAACAAAAATCCACCTAACATACACTAAAATCTACCTTACATAAACCAGTAGAATTACAGAATTTAAGGAATGGAATGACAGAAAAATAAGTGTCAGAAGCAGCTAAGTGGAACCTGAGTTCAAATACAGCCTCAGACACTTATTAACAAAGACCCTAAGAAAGTCAGTCAGTTAATAAACTGTCTACTATGTGCTGCACTCTGCTGGGGATACAAATCAAGAAAAAGAAAAGCTAGTCTGTGCCTTCAAAGAGGTCATAATCTAAAAGGAAGACAAAACATAAAAGGAAGCTGGAAAGCTCCACAAAAGGGCATGATGGAGTCAAGTCCAAGGAGTGCAGCTGGGTAGGAAATGAAGCATTGACTGATCTGGGAGCCCTCTTTAAATGCAGGCTTTAGGAGGAGTTCTTTGTACCTCATCCAGTACTCCAATAAGAAGGGTAAAGGGTACTTACAAGGTATAAGTATCAAAGCTAATGGAATCTTGTTGTCACATAACCACTGTCTGCCTCATGCTGCTCAACTGTAAAATGGGGACACCTTCTTTATCAGGTTGTTATGAGTTTAAAATGAAATTTGATACACACACATACATATATATATATACACATACAAATATATACATACATACATACATATATATGTACACACACACACACACACCTCTATATGTATGTTGGGGGGCTGGGGAAGCAGTCAGGGTTAAGTGACTTGCCCAGGGTCTGCATCAGCAAGGCAATAATCACAATGTAGACAATTGTCAAAATGCCTGTGTGGTTCTATATCACAAAATATACAAGACTCTCCACATAGAAGGTAGAAGAAGCAAACCATTTATTCAGACACCAAACAACCAGATCCTGAAACCAGTTAGTCCACAACATCACAGCAGAGAACCACTCCATCCCACAAGCATCCACTCCCCTACTGGAGCCTTCCCACAAATCCACTCATGGCCATCACAGCACATCTGCTCTCACCCTCAGTTCTAACTGTAGTAATTGCTCTCTCAGCATTTCCTGTGACATAATTTCCTTTTTCTTTCAGCATGCTCTTCCCACCACAGATGACTTAACCTTCCTGTGACATAAACAGGTCACACGGCCTATTAATGGGTGGGAAAGATCTTCAAATCTAAATTGCTATTACAGGGTCACACAGCTAGTAAGTGTCTGAGGCCAGATTTTAACTCAGGTCCTTCTTAGTTACCCCAAAATGAGATAATATTTGCAAAGAACTTAGTAGAACGCCTGGCAAAGAGTAAGTAGCCCGTTCTCCTGTTGCCTAAACTTGGAGCCAGTAAGACGTAGGCTTAATTCCAACCTCCAACACACTTGCGCAAACTAGTCATGTGACCATGGGCAATTCACTGGAATTCTCAGTGTCTCAGACAATTAAAATGATTGTTTACATTGGTGAAAGGAGTTTCCTCATTGGGTGTATATAACACAGATGAAATCAGAGGCCGGGGGATTTAAAAAAAGCATTGTAATAAGTGTTTCTAGTGGATACCAGAAATGATTTAGGAGGTTATAAGACACTAACCTTTTATATGTATATAGAGTTTTATGAGCCCTTTTAGGGTTTCGAACACAACCATTTTGAAATATAGGTAGGCAAAGTAGGCAGACATCAAGGATGCAACACCATACAGGTGAATGGGTATTTTAAAATTACTTTTAATAAATGTATATATTTTTAATGGCAGAAATTTCCATTCTCCACAGAACACAGATGCTTATGACAGCATCTTTAAGTCAAAGTGTATGTGTTTCAGGGAACAGTCAAAGCCTTGGGTGGAGAGTACCAATTTTTAAAAGCTGGGAGTAAAATATTCCAACTTTGCCTAGGGGCACACAAAAGCTTTCCTCGGTGCTGGAGCCAATACCAAAAACAGATATGGATTTAAGTTTTACCGTTGTAATTGGGAAGTAATGACATAGTAGTGGGGCCAATATCAAAATGACCAAATCTTCATTGGGTCATAGATTTAGGTCGACTCCACTTTATAGATGGCGAACTGAGGCCCTGAAACGGACGAGTGATAAGTGGCACCCTCAGGATTTTTGACACCAGAAACAGCATCCTTTCCATTGTACTAGGCTATCTCTTTGAAAGACCTAAATTCACGGTGATTTCTTTAGACTTGAAAGAGGACAACAGAGACACAGGCAGAATAGGTAATTGTATGAATGTTAAATATATATATATATATATATATATGTACATATATATATAATAGTGATAATGACAGGCAGAGAATGGGGGTTTAACAGATCCTTAAGTAGTAGAGATGGGTGGAAACTAGGGTGGAAAGGGCACAGGTGTGTAGATGGGACCGTTAGAATAATTGTTTAATCTAAAAACATCCTACGAACTCTAATGTTTAGTATGTTAAAATTTCTAAGGTTATGTACTTACAGAATCACACAGGATCATGGAATCTGAGAGCTGGATGGGACCTCAGAAGCCATCTGGTCCAACTTATGTACAGAAGGAATCCCCATTATGATACACCCCACAGATGGTCATCTGGCCTGTACTTGAAGACCTCCAAGGAGGGGGAACCCACTACTTTGCCTGGTAGCTGTACTCCTATTATAGAAATCTCCACTCTTGTTTCATCGTAGAAATTATGTTATTTTGAGCAAGATGGAAACATAAACTCCTTTCTATTTTTGAATAGCTCTAATTGTTAGGAAGTTTCCCCCCCTCTTATAACAAGTTTATGTTTTCCTCTTTACAATTTCTACCCATTCCTCCAAGTTCTGCTCTCTGAGGAAAAAGAAAAGATAGTTTAATCTCCAACATAAAGTAGAACTGGTTATCTGCAGTTTCAAGATTTCAAAGGATGGATTAGCAAAACAGGGAAAAATGAAGTGACATGACTAGAGATCACAGATGACTAGATGACTAGAGAATGTGGAATAGGGTTGGAGGGTGGGAAGTGACTAATAACAACTAGCATTTATATGATAATAGTATAGTGCTTTTTTAAGGTTTATAAAACACTTTAGAAATATTATCTCATTTTATATCCAGAGCAATCCTGGGAAGTAAAGAGTATTGTCATTATTCCTGCTTTACATATGGGGAAAATGAGGTAGGTAGTAGTTAAGTGACTTGTCCAAGATCATACAGGGAGAAAGTGTCAGAGGCTAGATTTGAACTCAGGTCTATCAAGTACAGTTTGCCATTTTCTTCTCCAGCTCATTTTACAGATGAGGAAACTGAATTGTGACTTGCTCAGGGTCACACAGCTAGTAAGTATCTGAGGACAGATTAGAACTTAGGTCTTCTTGATTCCAGGTCCAGAGATGAATGTTTATTGGCTTTTGACTCATAGAGCTACCTCATGGCTTTGATGCCCTTAGAAGGAAAACAAACTTGAGATTGCTAAACAGGTACCCCCTGATATTCTAGCAAGCCCTTATTTATCCTAGGGACCCACATAGATGTCTAGCCTTATGAAACTACCTTAAGGGCTTGGGTTTCACTAACAAGGAAAACGAATTTGGGCTTGAAGAGGCAACCACTTTCCCCATTGGGCCTTCACCATCCAAATAATTCAAAGCAAAGGACAAAGTTCAGGTTTTTACACGTCCATATCATGGTTTAGTCCCTTACTGCTCTAGTTCCAGAGACAGATATTTTTGAACCTTAGTCTAGGTACTGTGGACACTCCTCCAGAAGGCTGGGATTTCAAGAACTCTCCCCACTTTGCCACTTGGTTTTCTTGGACGTGGCTGTTCTCTCTTAAGCTGTGAGGTTATTCCACGGCCACTCCATGGCTGAAGCCATGGATCCTAAGTCTAAGATCTCTCCAGGTATCATATCATTGTGATGCCCTGCCACTGCTTCTTGCCAACCCTGCGTTTTGGCCACTGATAGCATACAAAATTGTCCACAAATGCTATTAGTGGTATCTCAGAAGATAGAGAAAGTTAAGTAGCTGGGCATCTTCCAGCATTTCTCTCTACTCTTACATCTCTGGTTTCCATCTATACCCAGTTATCTTTCTGGGTCTCTTGGGAAAGGAGGGTGACGTGATGACTGACCCTTACTTTTAACAGATCCGGCATAAAGGGTGGTTTCCAACTACAATAACCTAAGGTCCATCAATTCATTTTCAGCCACTGACACAGTCTTATCCGCAATGAAATATAAATGGGTTGATAAGTATCCAAACCTTGGAAAAGAGATCCTTCACCTTCTCAACAAGACCCAGTAGGTAAGGGAACATACCCTGCACTGGAAGATACAATAAGAGTCCCAAACACAAGTTCCTATCGCTAAACATATCAAGTTGATCTAGTTCTCCAGATGGAAGGAGGGAGCCTTTAGTTCTTAAAGTCTTTTTAGGCCTGGAAAAAAAACATTTTTAAGCAGTTTTATTTACAATGCCAACGTTCTTTAAAGGACAAGTCAGCAAGAAAACTAAAGTTTGAAGCAGGATAAAAACTAGACAAACTGCTTTGCAAAATAAGAAAATAAAAATTAACTTTTTAACCTGATGAATTCTGCTTACCTTTCTTCCCCCATCTGCATGGGTGTATTTGTATTTTCTCTGTCCTATTGGTTTTTCACATTTTCCTTCCCAGAGTGTAGTAGCAATTTAGATTTGAAGATCTTTCCTACCCATTAATAGGCCATGTGACCTGCTTATGTCACAGGAAGCTGTAATATCAATTAAATTGGGACTTTCTTACTGTTTTAAAATGATTAAATAACTGTCTTTGATTACTAGGTGCAAAGCCCCAGGCCCAAACCCCTACCTATTAGGGCTAAAGCTATGTGGGTGTGAAGCCCTCAGGGTCCTAAGGAGAGTTGCTAAGACCAGAGCCAATAGTAGGAGCTTGAGTTCTGGTCACTCAGGTGACATTTGATAATGGCTAAAGAGTGTATAAAAAGAGTCAACAGAGCTATTTGCTAAGGGCTCTCACTCTTGGTGGAG
>JAQQSZ010018331.1:0-10601 GCA_028646595.1 Phalanger gymnotis | reverse complement strand
AGGCTTTTGTTGTAGGCTCTTTGACTCTGCTGACTTCTTCTGGCTGTATGTTTTGGTCTGAGACTGAATCTGGGTGCATTTTCGCTGCCTGGCCATGTTCCCAGCCAACTTACTTGACCCTTGAGTTTTTCAGCAGGGTATGACTGCTTGTAGACTAAAGAGTTCTATGTTCCAAGCTTGGGGTGATGAGACAGCTCTGCCACACCAGCGCTCCTCCTTCCCCAAGAACCCCCAACCTGAACTGGACCTAGATCTTCAGCAGGCTGTTCACTCCTGCTCTGATCCTCCACTTAATTGCTCCCACCAGGTGGGCCTGGGGCTGGAAGCAACTGCAGCTGTAGTTCTATAGCTGCCCCACCTCTGCTGCCCCTGGACTGGTGGCTGAACTGCAAACTCTATCCCTGTCCCCAGCAGCTTTTCCCACTAACCTACTCTGTTGTCTTTGGTGTTTGTGGGTTGAGAAGTCTGGTAACTGCTGCAGCTCACTGATTCAGGGCATTAGGGCACGCTCTGCCCAGCTCCTGGTCTGGTTGGTCCATGCCACCCATGCTGGGCTCTGCCCTGTTCCACTCTGCTCCACTCTCAGCTCCTTGCAGGATCGACCTTACCCAGAGACTATCCCGGCTGTCCTAGGCTAGAGCCCTGCTTCCCTCTGCTATTTTGTGGGTTCTGCAGTTCTAGAATTGGTTCAGAGCCATTTTTTATAGGTTTTTGGAAGGAATTGGTGGGAAGCTCATGCTAGTCTCTGCTTTCCGGCCACCATCTTGGCTCCACCCCCTACTGGTCTTTCCACTATAACATAATGCCTCTACATATTAATTTAGAGCCCATCCAAATACATGCTAACACTGATGCACCATAGATTGTACATGTAAAGAGAACAAAAGTGACTCAGTTACACTTCATCTGCCTGGGATGCCAATCAGTCAATACAATTTTACTTTACCAGTGGAGAATAATCATGACATTCTATGTAATACTACCCGTATTCACCCAGTATAAAATAATCTCTTAAAACATTATAGCCTATAGACTCAATAACATTTAATTATTTCACCCTCAGACATATTCAGTATAGATCAGTAGATGGATGGATAGATATTGGGGGAAATAGGTAGGTATTTTGTGATAAAGATGTAAGTCATGGTTTATTGAAGTCAGTTCTTGATCTTATTAACTAGTCATTTTACAACTCCTGTAGAGTTTTGTCACAATAATATTGTGTATGCATTTCATACTTGTCTTACTTTGGAACAAAATCCTCATCCAGCAGCCATGAGCACAATAAAAATGAAATGCTTGGCTCTGCTGAACTTTGCCGTGTCACTGCTCTTGTTCCAATTACTAACTGTGGTGATGATTTCTCACAAAATGCCCTTGGGAAACAGATTTGGTGATCGTGAATTTCAAGTAAGGAGTAAGGCTAAAAGAAAGGTTATTGCTCTTCATTCCATGTTTAATACAACTATAATCCAGAAAGAACTGATACGTTTCATGAAATTCAATTAATTTTCTTTTTAGCTCTATTTCTTTGTACGGTTTTATCTTTTCATTCACAAAAGCAAATTATTCATTTTAGATGATTTCAATTAGAAGCATGCTTATACAAGCTACTATCAATTTGGAAAGGAAAAAAATAGTCATATTTTCAAGGTGAAATTCTTTTTGTTAAAAAGCAAAAACATGACAAAGTCAATCTTAAATGCTTTATCCAGACAGGGAGGTCACCCTGTGTTTTGGAAACCAATTGCCACCTTTCTTACTAGGTTACACAAATGTGTTGTTAAGGAAAATTGTCTCCTTAGCATGGCTTTTGTTTACTTTGAGTGAAAGTACTTGCAGCTGTTAAGTGCTAAGCCCCAGGCCCAAAGCCCTGTCAGGTGTGAAACCTATGTGGGTGTAGGTTGATGACTTAAGAGTGGCCAACTCGGGAACCAATGGTCTCTGGTCGTTGAGGCAGGGCTTGAGAACGCCAGAAGCTCGGCTTCGAGGAAAGGTGAGCCAAGAGACAACTACAGCAGAAGCGGAAGCTGTGGAAGCAGGAAGCTGTGGAGGCAGGAAGCTGCGGAAGCAAGAAGCTGCAGAAGTAGAGCTGACCCGTGTGAAGACCCAGGAGTGCGAGCAAGGACTTGAGGCCAGTAAAAATGATTTGGCTAAATATTATCTTGTTTTTCTGTGGCCTCCTGGTTACTCTTGTGAGGCAGGCTTTCTGGGCCTAGAGTCTTTTTGTCAAGATGTCTGAATGGGGAGGCTGGTTCACGGATCTTCTGTGGTGGGACCTAAATAAATTTTTTGTTGTTTTCTACTTAGAGAATCACATTTGAGATTATAAATTCGGCCTTCCTACTACAACCAATTTAGAAAAGTTTCAAGCAGAGGCCCAGCCATAGGCTTTATGATTTTTCTACTAAGAAAAATCTAAGCATAGAGAGGCTCACGACCAAGTTTAACTATAGAGTGATAATTTTGGGGTCAGCAGGGACTTTCCAAGATGTCTACTAAGTTACTGATGGGCTATGAATCAGAAGAGGAAGCACTCTCATCTACATAATCAGAGATGTCTGAAACAGTGATGCAGGAAAAGACTGGAAATGACTTAGTAAGCACAGATCATTGTGCTGTGATCAAGGACACTAGTGTCACATAGCCAACCAATAAAATGGAGGGTAATGGTGTGTATTGTCACCTTTGCCCTGACTTTTTGGCGCTTCTACTGGGTTTAAGAAAACTGCTTTGCTAGATCACATGACTAGCAAGATGGAAGAAAAGACATTTTCTGCAATCTCTTCACTTTTCAAACTGGAACCAAAAAATCATGTGATAGATTTACAATGATGAAAGATAAACCCATAAGCAAGTTAAAAGCCTTATCAACTAAGGAACTTATCAACTAAGTGAAGTGAATGACCTATAGATCTGCCTTAGTGCCCATCCCTAATCCCCTTCCATATGTCCAGGGTAGCAAGCACAAACAAACTTGAACAAGAACTAGCTCTGGAGTGCTGATGCTCTAAAACTCCTGGCTTCTGCCCAGATGTGAACCCTGACTCCTATTCCACAAGAGACAGCAAGTTGCTGATCCTGTCCAGCCAAGTGAAAGAAATGAGAGCAGAGAGAAAAACTGAAAAAAAGTTCTAGTGCAGGTGTTAACATCAGGCCTTAAAGAGAGGAGACTTGAAAAGTAGCTTCAGTCTGTTCTCCTCATATCCCTCTCCATATCCAACTGGTTACTCATGGCAGGGCCACAAGCCAGTAGCCTCCATTTTCTTCATGAGAAGGCTGAGGAAGTTTTGGGTCTAAAGATCAATAAAGAAGAAAGAGCCGGAAAGTGAATAAAGGTAGAGTAACAAGGAAAAGGCCCCAAACACCAAGGATATCAAGATAAAAATATTCACAAAAATCTCAGCACATAGCAGATGAACAGGAATGATAATAAAAATATATAAAAATTACAAAGCGATATCAAAGGACATTTAGCAAAGGTTATGATATGATGGAAAATGAATGAATAGTGCTAAACAAAAGACATAACATGGTGTACATCCTAGAGAAAGGAAGAAACTCAGGAGTGGATTGAAAGAGAAATAAAATTGATAAAAAAAAATAGAAATGTATTTGGGGGACAGCTAGGTGGTGCAGTGTGTAGATCACTAGCCCTGGAGTCAGGAGGACCTGAGTTCAAATCTGGCCTCAGACACTTGTCACCTTTACTAGCTGTGTGCCTTGGGCAAATAATTTAATGTCAATTGCCTTGTCTTCCCCCCTCCAAAAAAAGGAGTTTATTTAGGTTAAAAATTAAAGTTTTCAATGCAAAAAATATAACTCAAAGCAAAATAAACAGCAAAAACAACAACAAAAAACAACCTAACCTCCTCTATAATTAACAAAATATGAAAAATTGATTTGATTGTAGAAAATTTGTTCTCTTTGTTGAGATTTTGAGAGAGAGATTTACAGACTTGAAATACAAAAATACTGAACTTGTGGAAAATTTGGCAGGAGAGAATGTGGAGTCGGGACTCTGGACCTGTCAAAATCAATAAGATTTTATTATGCAATTGCAATATTTGAGGCACCATACTAAAAATGGGAGAGATAAAGACAAGACTAAAAGACCTTTTGCTTTCAAGGAATTTATATTTCTTTTAAAACTCATTTTTTTTTATTTTAAGCTCCAAATTCTCTCATTTTCAGATCTTTCTCAATTTAGAAAGCAAGAAAAATAAAACCTGTTACAAACATGTATAGCCAAGTAAAACAAATCTTCCCTTTTGCTATGCCACCCATATTTATCTGTCTATCCAGCCATCCATTCATCCATCTATCTGTCTGTCTGTCTATCTATCTGCATATCTTCGCGCGCGCGCGCGTGTGTGTGTGTGCATCAATCTGCACTTTGACTTTATCATCTATCTGGAGGAGAGCAGTATTTTTCATCATGAGTCCTCTTGAATTGTGGTTGTTTACGAGTATCTAACTTTTTAAAAAAGTGATTTGTCTTTAGAACACTTTTGTTATTATATAAATGTTGTCCTGATTCTAAGAAGCTTAAGAAGATGAAATATGATAATATACATACTGCACTTTGCATATGTTATAGCACCATAGAAATGCTTACTTTACTATCATCATTATTAATGCTCTTGTTCTCAGTAGCAGCAGTAGTAAGAAGGCAATGAATATGACCAATACAGAGAAACCTAGAAAGACATGAGATGATGTAAACTGAAGAAAGGAGGCTCAAGCAAACATTATATATGACTACAAAATGAATGGAAAGAATAAGCACAGAACACTTGATAATGATGTTGCAAAATCCCCAAGAATTAAGCCTGGCCTCAAAGACAGGAGGAGATTCTCTACTTTGCCACTCCTTACCACTTCTACAAAAATGTATAGGTGACCAGCAATGTAAAATATTGGATAGATGGTCAGGTTTTCTTTTAAAACATCCTTTTTAATATGCAGTGATTCTCTGGGAGGAGGTAGGAGTGGACTAAAAAAAGAAATTGAGGCAATTAACAAAGCTACCAATAGAAGTTTTGTATTGAAAACAAACAAAAGATTGTAAGTACCTCGAGAACAGGGACTGTCTCAGCAGTGGCAGCAGTGCATTCTGGGCAGAGCCTTTCATCCATGTGCCAGATCATTCTAGTCTTATTTAATGCTTATGCATAGATTATTTGAGTAAGGTTTCAGAGAGCTCCCTCCTGCTGTTGGGAAGTTTCCCTGAACATGGAATCAGACATGAATGAGCTGCTCAGGACATTTTTCGTATGCCTCCCTTCAAATGCAATTATAACTTTGAATCACCTTCCATTCGGGCTGAGGAATGACCCACCCTCTGATTCCTCTGCAGGACTGATCAGTCTTGACATTGCCATTCAAGTCTCATAACCATAAGTGCAATGCTCATTACCAGAAGTTTTAACAAATGTATGATTTAGATTTTTTTTTTCTCTAGTAGTTGCTGGTAACTTCACAAGGAGCAGAAGTAGGTATGATTTTCACAAGGTTTCAGGGATACAAATGGAGCTGCTCATTGACAGATATTTCTGGTAGAATTATTGCCACAAGTATCTAAATCCTGTGCAAGCTGGACATCACCCATAAAGGAGGCAGTTAATTATGATTGAGGAGGAAAAGCTCATTAAAACCATTTCATTCCAAAAATTTGACAGCCACCATGACTGACAGTCAAAATATGTCCATGTTTACTGTAAAGTCAAGCCAATAATGGTCAAGGAAAATTATTAGGAGAAACATTAATGGGCTTAAGCTCATTAAATCCAATTTAGTCTGAAAGTTTGGCAGTGAACGTGACTGACAAGCAAATATACCAGCATTTATGAGAAGTCCCAATAAAAGGTGATTGAAGACAATCATTAGGAAAAACTCTACTAATGACCTGACCCTTTCTGATCCACAAACAGTCCTCTTACTCATGCACATGTTAAGATTCAAGTCTGCAACTGGATTAATATTTACAATCTGCATACTATGTGCAAGGACCTGGGAATGCAAAACAATCCTTCAAAAATAACCATAGAATGCATCTTGGAAATAGCCTACTGACAATATACTAGGCTAAAATAAATACACTCACAAAAGCAAGTTTCACAAATTATAGGAGACTTAACCTAAACAAAAGGTAAAAGTAAATAGCCATAGCTGAGATGAAGCAACACATTTAAAAATCATGATATGATTCACATTGATCTACAAAATTTTTCACCACACCACTTAAATGAAGAAGTGAGGACCAATGATAGACTGTTTATACAGAGAAATAGAAAGTCAAGAATATAATAGGAAATATTGGATAAGACAAGGAAAAGATGGAGTTGGCAGATATAAAATTATATGACAAAGGAGCAAATAGTATACTTTTGGAGAGCAGATGGTCAAAAAATGGTCTTAGCCCAGCCTCTTACATCGTGTATTCCAATAAAGCATAAATGGATAAATGTTCTCAACATAAAAATGATACCGAGAAGAAGATATGGCTTCACTTAATCTGTTAAGTTAGTGCTTAGTAGAGTATCATCTTCAATACATGGAAAATCTAGGTTCAGATCCTTCCTCTGACATGTACTGACTGTGTGCTTATGGTCAAGTCACATACCTTCTCAGAGTCATAGGGAATTCTCTTAGACCATAAGTCATAGGCTCACTGCCGACCTATGTTTCATAGTGGGGATTTCCATGCCAGGAGTTCCCAAGCTCAAAGAAATTTCAAAAAAAAAAAATATAAAAATAATGATCATGCTATTAAAAAGAAGAGGCTCTGTTTTTCCCAAGTGTGGATAGGGGCAAGACTCATTAACAGATGTAGAACAAAGGATTTTAGAAGAGACAAAATAGACAATCTCAATTACATAAAAATAAAAATCAATTTAGCTAGAACAAAACTAATGAATATTGATTGAGAAAGAAATTACATAACAATCTTTGAGAACTCTCTGACATCAAAAAATCCATAGAAAATTGACACAATCTAAAGATTATAGGTTGTTTCTCATTAAAGTGATAGGCAAGCAAAGTAAATAAAAAATGACCTGTAAGGTGTAATTCTAAAGTATCTCTGCCAATGCATCAATCTGGCAAATATGGAAGCATTTACTATTGGAGTGGTATGCAAATTCACATCTGGTTGAGTTCTTATTTGGTTCAACCATTCAGGAAAATAACTTGGAACTCACAAGACCATCTGATTAGAACTGTAAGGTACCTGAGAGGGCACATAGCCCAATCACCACATTTTATGAGGAGGTAAGGCCCAGAGACATGACTTTCCCACCGTAGTCATTAGCAGAGCCACTATTCACATACATGGGGAGGGAAATGGTAAACCACTCCAGTATCTTTGCCAAGAAAACCCCAAATGGGGTCATCAACTGTTGGACATGTAAAAAGACTGAAAAACAACAAAAATTCACATCTCAGGCCTATGCCTCAAAATCCAGAAGAATTGAGAGGAATTTGGGAAAATGTGTATTAAGTGATGCAGAACAAAGAAGGCAGAAACAGGTAAACAATTTACCATACTAACAACATGAGAAATAATGTAGTCACAGTAACATAAATAAAGGCAACATGAAACAGCAAAGAAACTAGAGACAAATACAATAGGTGATGTTGGGTCCAAATAACTAGAGTTAAGACACACATCTGTACCAATGATGCTAGTTAGTAGTGATGCTTAATTGCCTCTGGAGAATGTATTTTGTGGTGCATGGTGTGGTGTAGTGGTTTTGTTTTTGTTTATTTGTTTTGGTAGGAAGCTTGTTTCATTCTTTGTTGGGAAGTATCTTCTGTGTCTAAAAGATAGTCTAGCCCCAAAGGAGCAGGGACTGAGTATGTGATTTCACTGGTACAGGGAACTTCATACAGGCCAGAATCTCCTTTGCACTTACTAGTGTTAGAGACTGTTTGCAGACAGTTACTGGCATGTCACCTCGCTCATGAAGATGGCAAGGTCTTTGAGAACAAAGTGTTTCCATCTTGCTGTATATCCCCAGTGCTTAGAATGATGCCTGGAACATAGAGGTCACCCAATAAATGCTTGTTGACTTGACTTGTCTAGACAGTTAAATCTTAGCATGTCGACAGGCAATTTGACTTTCCCTGAGGCAAACAGAGTGCTCAACCTGGAGTCTGTTGGACCCAGTTCAAATCCTGCCTCAGACACTGATCAGCTGTGTGGTTCTGGGCAAGTCATTTAACTGCTATCTGCCTCAGTTTCTTCATTTGTAAAATGGGAATAATAATGGTACCTACCTCCCAGGCTTGTTGTCAAGAACAAATGACATAAAATTTGTAAATTCTTTGCAAACCTTAAAGTATGACGTAAATGCTAGCAATTATTATTAGTAGAAGAGTAAAAAGCATAGGAATAAATGAACCTTCCTTTAATATGGTAAACAGTATTTATAAGTACAATCTGTAATGGCGAAATGCTAGAGATCTTTCCAATAGGATCAGATATAATAACCACAGCAACAACAGAAATAATAATGATCATCAATATGCATATAACATTGAGTGTTAAGAAAGTACTTTATATGGTTTCATCTGTTGAAGACAAAGCTAGAAGTCTGTTGTCACCATTCTTATTTGATATAGTTAGAGAAATGCAGCAATTATAAGAAGACAAGAAAAAATGGAAAGGATATACACAGTCAAACAAGAAACAAATTTATCTCAATTTGCAGATGATAGGATGCCATACTTAGGGAACCCTAGAGATTCAATTAAAAATAATTGAACAGTAACTTCAGTAAAGTAGCAGGAAATAAAATAAAGCAAGAACTATCATTCTTTCTGTATATTACTGGCAATATTCAGCAAGAAGAGACAGGAAAAGAAATTCCATTTAATATAGCTGCAGAAAGTCCAAAATAGCTGAGAGTCTACCAACCAAGACATGCTCTGAACGGACATGGAAAGAAATACAAAGCAATCTTTAAAGAAATAAAGCAAGCCACAAATGATTGTAGAGCTATAAACTGCCCATGCTTAAGCCAGGTCAATATAATTTGAAAGGATAATATTTCCTAAATCAGTTTATGGATTTAATATTATAGCAATCAAATAACCAATGGAACAGGTTACATTTTTTTTTAGAAATAGACAAAAATAATAACAAAATCCTATGAGGATGACACATAGGTTTGGAGCCTGGAAATTGTGAGGATGATGGTGTTTGCTCTCAATAATAATGGGGATGGTGAGAGGTAGGGAGGGCCAGGGTAGGAGAACTTATGGCCTCAAGGCCACATGTGGCCTTCTAGGTCCTTGAGTCAGGCCTTTTCACTGAATCCCAGTTTTATAGAACAAATTCTTTTATTAAGGGGATTTGTTCTGTGAAGTTTGGATTCAGTCAAAGGGCCACACTTGGGGACCTAGAGGGCCACATGTGGCCTTGAGGCTACAGGTTCCCTATCTGTGGTTTTAGAAGAAAAATAATGAGTTCCACTTTGCACATATTTAGTTTAAGATATCACAAGGATATCCAGTTAAAGATGTTTAAAAGGTAGTGTGAGAGGCAAGGAGGTCAGTAGAGAAGTCAGTGCTAGTTAAGGAGAACTGGGAGTTACATGACTAGAGATGATAACTGTAACCACAGCAGTTCATAAGCTTACTAAGTGAAATAGTATAGAAGGAGGAGAGAAGAGGGCCCACAATAGGGCTGAGGGATGCCCAGGTTTAGGGGGTATGATCTGCAAGATGTTGTTGAGTCATTTTAGTAATGTCTGATTCTTCATGACCCCATTTGGGGTTTTCTGGCAAATATACTGGAGTGGTTTACCATTTCCTTCTCCAGATCATTTTGTATATGATGAAACTGAGGCAAAGAGGGTTAAGTGACTTGCCCAGGGTCACACAGCTTGTAAGTGTCTGAGGCCAGATTTGAATTCAGGTTTTCCTGACTCCAGGCCTCATCCTCTATCTGCTGTGCCACCTAGCTGAAAGAGGTTCTAGCAAAGGACATGGAGGAGATAGGTTGAAGAAGAACCAAAGGAGAGCATTGTCATAAAAACCTAGAAAGAGGAGAGTAGAAGAAGTCACTATTTGACCAAAACTGCTGGGCAAATTGAAAAGCAGCTTGGCAGAAACTAGGTATAGACCAGCATCTTACTTCGTACATCAAGATAAGGGCAAAATGGGTACATGATTTAGACATAAAGGGTGATATCATAAGCAAATTAGGACAGCAAGGAATAGTTTAGCTCTCAGATCTATGGAGAAGGGGAGAATTTACATGCAAGCAAGAGATAGAGTTTTATGAGATGTAAAATGTATAATTTTGATTACATTAATTCAAAAAGTTTTTGCACAAACAAAACCAATGCAAACAAGATTAGAAGGAAAGTAGAAATCTGGGAAACAATTTTTATAGCAACTGTTTTTGATAAAAGCCTCATTTATCAAACATATAGAGAAATGAATCAAATTTATAAGAATACAAGTCACTTCCCAATTGACAACTGGTCAAAGGACACGAACAGGCAGTTTTCAAATGAAGAAATCAAAGCTATATATACATGAAAAAAAAAGCTCCAAATCACTCTTGATTAGAAAAATGAAAATTGGGGGGG
>JAQQSZ010018330.1:0-10601 GCA_028646595.1 Phalanger gymnotis | reverse complement strand
ATGTAGGCTCTTTGACTTTGTTGACTTCTTCTGGCTATATGTTTTGGTCTTCTTTGTCACCAGAGAAAGATTCCAAAGTCTGAGTCTGAATCTGAGTCTATTTTTGCTGCCTGGCCATGTTCCCAGCCAACTACTTGACCCTTGAGTTTTTTATGGGGGTATGACTGCTTGTAGAGAGTACTTTGTCCCAAGCTTGAGGGGCTGCACTGTTGTTTTCTGAGCTATTTCTACATAGCAAGCTCTGCCACACCAGTGCTCCTCCTCCCCCAAGAACTGCCAGCCTGGACCATGACTCCGATCTTAAGCAGGCTCTGCACTCCTGCTCTGATCCACCACTTAATTCCTCCCACCAGGTGGGCCTGGGTCTGGAAGCAACTGCAGCTGTAGTTCTGTCCTCACAGCTGCACCACCTCTGCTGCCCTTGCGATGATGGCTGATCTGCGAATTACTTTCACTCTGTCCCTGCAGCTTTTCCCACTAACCTTCTCTGTTGTCTTTGGTGTTTGTGGGTTGAGAAGTCTCTAGTAACTGTCACAACTCACTGATTCAGGGTGTTAGGGCTTGTTCCACGCAGCTCACAGTCTGTTTGGTCCAGGCACGGCCCATGCTGGGCTCTGCTCTGCTCCGCTCCCAGCTGCGTGCAATAGACCTTGCCCAGCAACCATCCAGGCTTTCCTGGGGTAGAGCCCTGCTTCCCTCTGCTATTTCGTGGGTTCTGCTGTTCTAGAATTTGTTCAGAGCCATTTTTATAGGTGTTTGGAGGGTCCTTGGGGAGAGCTTTAGGTGAGTCGCTGCTTTCCAGCTGCTATCTTGGCTCTGCCCCCTGCTATCACACCTCTGGCTTCTAATAGTGAAATGTGGCCACAGACCAGAAAGAGGCATTCATATTTTTTAATTCCAACTCTTCCCTTGAAAGACATTTGGCAGGCTTATGAACTAGAAGAGGGAAATGCTCTCTCTCCCTGGACCTTGACTATAGCTTGGTGATAGGAAAGCATATGTAGTGTCCTAATGGGGGACTCCTTATACCAATGAAATCACAAGTCCAGCATCTGTCCTTATTTAATAATAGAATTAGGGAGAACTCTATATGGGATAACTAAAAAGAAGAAAAAAAACCCTACTGCACAGATAGAGACTGACCAAGAAACTACAAAAATCAGTAGAATACTAAAGTTATGGTATTGCATGAAATCAAAAGATGTATTAATTTTCTACTTAGGGAAGAGTATCCTTGCCTTTCTCAGTGATGAAAATACTGAAAATAGTATAGAAAAATAGTATAGAAAAAAATTCTACTAAAAACCAAGAGAATGTGACTTTGGCCAAAAGAATTCAACAATTCAATTAATATTTCATAAGTTTCTACTATGTGAAATGTACTGTGCTATACATAAGAGATATGAGAAAAATCTGATATTTATTGCTTTCAAGGAGCATGTATTCTCCTAAAGGGGTACTGATAATGTGTGTACCCAGATGTAACGGCAACCACACTGGCCTACTCAGGATGGCGCTAGTGCAGGTTCTTTTATCTGCTTTACTAAGGAAATCAACTTCAAAGGGGTCAATGATCTTTAATTACATAAGATACAAAGAGGAAATACAGAGAAGACAAATAAAGACCAACAGACAGGGCTCTACTGCCTGAATCAAAGCAAAACTGCTATATATACTTTACATTCACCACTGGATTGAGAGAACCTTTACCTCTCAGCAGTTGGGGAGCTCTGGACAATACGGCCACTCAAGAGTCTTGACCAGGGAATCACAAGATCTTTCTTGTAAGTGAGCCCCCAAAGCAAAAGCTCACCTCTCAGAATATATACTCTTTCAACTAACAGGCTCAGAGCCATAAGAACCCTCCTGATTCAGTGCCTAATTGGTAATGAACAAAGTATAATCATTCCTACAAGCAAGCAAGCTTCCCTTAAAGGGCTCCACATGAGGCCTATTGATGGGCAGGGAAGATCTTATTCCCCATTGACCTTACACCTGATGTGTTAATTGAGGAATATGAGAACATTAACATTTGGTCAGATCAAGGAAGGCTTCATTCAAGAGGTAGTAACTAAAAATTGAAGGAAGAATTTCAAGAAATAGTGGTGTACAAGGGATTACAGGTGGGTGCATAGCTTATGTAAAGGCATAGAGAAGAGAGATGGACTGTTAAATTGGGGAGACAGCTAGTAGTCCAATTTGGTTGAAATGCAGATTTCATGAAGTGAATCAGTATGAGGTAAGTATGGATAAGAGTTAGGTTATGACCAGACTGTGGAGAGCTTTTAATTCTAAGCTTCTGAAGGGTATGTATTTTATCCTAGTGGCAATATAGAGCCACTATAGATTTTTTAAAGAAAAAGATTGGCATGTTTAGACCCTGCCACTTATGTAGAGAAAATATTAGAGGGAAAATATGGGGAGACTGACCCTTTAGGAGGCTTTGTTTAAGAGGAGGATGATGAGAGCCTAAAGTAAAGTTGTAGTAATTTAAGTGGATGAAGTAGATGGATGCTAGAGATGGCATGGAGGTAGAATTGATGACACTTGGCAAGTGTACAAATGGAAGTCATTTTGCCTGGGAAAAAAAGGGAGTTTCAAAAGTATGACTTGGCTTGATGTACAGCAAATGTTCTTCTAATACCTACTTCCTGATATAAAATACAAGATACTTCGTTGAATACTGAGGAAACATAACAAGAATATAAATTTCTTTTTGCTTTGCTGTGGACCTGTGATTTCTTTTGGTGAATAGATTTTCTCTACCAATGCGAATCTGCAATTGCCTAGTGAATGGCATGGAGACACTGAGAAACCGAGTGACTCCCTCAAGTTCACACAGCTATCACGTCAAAGGTAAATCTTTCAGATTGAATCCAGCTCTCTCTCCATTATGCAATGCTGTCTCTTATCATCAATATTAACACAAACTATTAAAGGTAAAGAGAATTGTTTCCTCTCCAGGTGCTGTAACAAATACAACTATCTTGAAAGCAAAATAAATGAACCTTCCTTGAAGTCATCAGACCCCTTTCATGCTACCTTTTTCTTAAGTTCCTGTGATTTTAGAATCCATTTGACTTTAATCTGTTTACTTGGGAAACACTAAGTTACTTGAAAGCCCTTTAAGAAGCAGAGACTGATAGCTATAAACTGCCATGACAGCATGAGACTGTTAAAAAATAGAATGACTACTGTTCAAGACCCGAAACCATTGTGACTGGGGTTGATTTGGTAGTAAATCATTCCACTATATTGGCTTGGACAGGTCACATGTCACAGTATCAGTTAAAAAAAACAGAAATCCTTTTCAGGTCTGTACTTCTATTTCTCAATGCAAGACATGGAAATACATGTTTAAAACTTCACAGAGTTGTCCAAAGAAAAGTACAGTGTAACATAAAAGGTTTGGTGGCATTTTGAATTTGAAATATTACATTTACCTAGAAGTGTTCTTAATTATAAAATGGCATTCTTTCATCAGACTACAATCTCTGATCACTGTATTTCTGTGTCTCACCCCTCCTAAGCCTGTTTTTTTTTTTGCTTTTACCAAGAGGATAGTGTTAGATTTAAAGTCCAGACAAGTTACTTACTTAAGTTTTGTCAGTTTCCTTATTTGTAAAATGGGAAAAAATAGCACCTACCTCACAAGGTTGATTTAGAGATCAAATGAGATAACATGTACAAAGAACTTTGCCAGGTTTAAAACAGTCTATAAATGCTAGGTATTTGTGATGATGAGAATGACCTCCAAACCCTCTCACCCCTCAGTTCTTTCTCAGGCTTCACTCTTTTCCCCTTTTCCATCTTAGCCCTGTTGTCAGCTACTTTAACTCTACACTATGCTGCCCTCTGCTCTCAAATTCTTCACCATTTCCTATGGTTCATTTCTTGCCAAATATTAACTGTACATTACATTCATCTGGACAGAGAAGCACAACATTCAAGTGCTGGTCACCCATGTCTGGAACACTCTCCCTCCTCATTTTCACCTCTGGGCTTCCCTTGTTTCCTTCAGGTCTAAGCTTAAGTCCCACTTTCAGTAAGAAGTCTTTCCCAGTCCTCCTTACACAACTCCTTAAGAAAGCATCTGTCCTCTGTTAAGTTTGCAGCACTACTTTCTTCTCTCCCTAATTTTCATAAGTTTTTCTAAGCATTGCTACCCCTCAAGTCTTGCACAGCTCCCCTTAACCCATCTCTCTCTCAGCTGAGGACCTCATTCCTTATTTTAATGAAAGTTGAAATTAGTCATTGTGAGCTTCCTTTCCCCTCATTCTCTTCATCTCAATACTGACATCTCCTCTCACCCTAGCCTGATTTCTATCAATTCTTGACAATGAGGTAACCCTTCTTGTTAAGCCAAACCCACTACTTATGTGCTTGATCCCATTGTCTTCAAGCAGAATGGAAACAATTGTTTTCTCCCTCTCAAATCTTCAACTTCTCCCTTACTATTTCCTTCCTATCTTTTTCACTATCCTTGAACCAAAACAAAAACCACCTTTACTAGACCCTGCCAGGCCCTCAAGTTATTGTTCCATAATGGAATCATTCTCAATCCCTATAGAAGTTATTCTAAACTGTGTCATCCCTCAACTCTCCATGAATTTTCCCCACCCAAACTCCTAGAAAAATGTAGCTGCTCACATTTGATGGCACCATTTCCACTTCTCTCTCACTCAATTCTCTGTACTCTAACTTTATCACTCAACTGAAATTGTCTTCTCAAACTTTCCAATGATCGCTGAATTAAGAAATATGGTTTTTTCTCTGTCTGCATCCTTCTTGACCTATGGTAAGATGAATTTTAGTGTAAGGTGGATTTTAGCATGTATAAAGTAGATTTTTTTTTTTTGTTGTTTCTTAAGAGTTCATTTTCCCAGGATCCCTGGCCACAATAATGTTTCCCAAGTATGAGTTCCCAGGCTCATGGTTCAAACCATCTCCACCATGTTTGTGCATTATATAATGATAAATAATATAAACATGTGTGCTTAAATTGTAAACATCCACTGCCACTATACAGTGAGATGCAGGGATAAGGTGATGTAAACTCATGAGGCTACTGCTGGCAATATGCCTTTTTTGTCTGTTGCTTTATAAAAACAGGTGGGCATTGGTTAGTGAGTTGGGGAACCTTTATGGTTGAAAGCACAAGCTGGAATGCTGTGTGCCTTGATCGGCCCCAATCAAGGCTTGGGAGTGGGGAGTCTGTGTTTGCCTCAACTGGCCCCCGTTGAGGGGATTTAGGGGATCCACAAGTTGTTGCCGCCCCCACCCCGCTCCTACCAGCCCCTGCAAGAAGGATGATTAGGGAATACTGTGGGAGTCTGTGGTGCTTCTGTTATCAGCAATACCATGTTAGAGAAAACTACACTAGAATAAATCTTACTATTAACCCCTTTGAAGCTGTCTTTCCTGTCTGACCAGATCAAGAGTGAACCTGTTAAAGGCTGGAGTCTAAAACCTCCAGTACCTCCTGTTTGTTATCTAACACTGCTATATTTGACAATATTGACTATTCTCTCCTGAATATTTTTTCTTCTCTGGGCTTTTGAAACAATACTTTCTTTTAGCATTACTCTTTTCTGACTGCTCCTCCCGCATCATTCACATTATGTCCCCTAATTGGAGATGTTTCCAAGGTCTTGTCATAGGCCCTCTTAATCTTTTCCCTACATAATCTATCTTGGCAATGTCACCAGCTCCCACAGAACTATTAGAGAAGATATATACCAGCCCCAGTCTTACCCTAAACTTCAGTTCCACATAACCTAACATGCATTAGATATTTCGAATTGGATGTTCCAGACATATCTCAAAATCAACATGTCCAAAATTGAAATTATCTTTCCATCCAAACCCTTCTTTCAAACTTCCCCATTTCTGTCAAAAGCATCAGCATCCTTTCCATCTCCCACATTGTAACTTGATCTGTTTTTATCTTCCCATCTCCTGCATCTGACCCCTTCTTTCCACTTACACAGCTACCATCTCACAGTTCAGGCCCTCCTCCCCTCTCACCTTGATTATTGCAGGAGCCTAATAATAACTGGCCTACCTCAATCTTTCTCCAGTTGAAGTTAGAAAAAGACTTACTCCAAGTGAGTATATGTCAAATATAGGCAAATAAAGAAAAAAAACTCAAGGAAAAATTAAGAAGTGAGAGAAAACATTCAATAACCATTTTTTATTAAATACTTACTATGCACAAATAACTGTGGTAGTCTAAGAAAGACAAATAATTAAGCCAAAGTTTCTATCCTCATGAAACTTATAATACAAAGAGGGAAGTCAATTCAAAGAAAAAAAAGAATATAATTTCAATGTGGAGATTTTGTAGGATTGCTGGGAATTCCTAAATGAGTTCTATAATCACTCACAAAACAGGGGTGTATTTTTTTAAACTATATTCTTCTAATGTCTTATGTTGTACGCATGGTGGTGAAGAGGAAATATTACAAATGAGGAAAGCTAAGTTGAGAAATGGGGAAAAAGGAAGAGCTCTTCACAGAATGCATGCACACACACACACACACACACACACACACACACACACTTCCTCCACTGATGTTTATGAAATGTCAAGAGCTCTAGGTAAAGGGCCTAGGAATGTTAAGAGAATCCTCTACAGTATAATGATGGGAAGAGAACATGGATAAGAATGGGCAAGCATAGGCAGTTTGCAATCTGTGTCACTGAAAGTGGTATACACATCTATAAAATCATACAGCTAAAATTCCAAAGATATAAAAGTATAAATTTTTCTAAAAGTTCAAAACCTTAACAGACCACCTCATTCTAACTTCCTACTGTAAAAATATACTAAGTTCAGGAAAAGTTGCTCAATACCATGTTAACAATTTAGAGAAAGCCAAGAATAGAATTTAGCACTCTGAAAAATTATTTCCACTAATTTCTTGAGAAAACAGGTACTAATTAACAGTACTGGTGATACCTGTATCTTTATCAATAACCTGTTGGCTAACAATGACTGACAACCCTAACTACAATGTAGTTAACACTGACACTAAGAAGACATTCTGATACACCCTTCCGTCATCTAGGATTTTGGTCAAAACTATTGAACTGATGACAACAGTGGTACAAAGAATTTTTTAGTGGAAGGAGCCATCATGAAGGTCCTTGATAACAACTTGCATGAAGAAGCTGATATGATCACCACCTCACCCGAATCTTCCATTGAAACCTCAAAATGAGTCTTGGTTAGTGATGGGTGGGCAACAGGTAAGCATGCAAGGAAACAAAGCAATGAAAATATATGTAGCATTAGCTATATAAAATAAGCAAAGTACTCATATCACAAATTATCAAAATTTACTTCTATGAACCCTCAAAAAGGCACAATACTGAATGGGCAGATGGCTATGTCTAGTTGTATTGGCTGAATGCTTTGGCAGGACAAATATTAGAGTAATATAACAGACAGTTTGAGTATCTCTAATTAATCTCAGTTTTGCTCTACCAGCAGAGAGAGTATACTAGCTTCCCAGTGACCAACCTTTGAACTCTACTTATAACAACTAAAATTTTTTTAATAGTATATTTCAAGGGAAGGGGAAGGGAGAGACAGAGGAAAGAGAGACAAAGTCTAATTCTTCACTGTTCAAGGGTGCTGATGCTACAGTTTGTAGTTATCCGGATCCTCTTATTTTCTCTTCTATTTTCTTCCTCTGGGCAATTTCAATACCCAGTGAGATGGAAGCTGGACTAGAGAAGAGAAAGAAGAAATCTAGATTAATTTTTCTTTCTAGCCCTGTTAAAACAACTGATGGAGATGGTTAAATTTCAAAGGGTCAAAATGGGATTCCAGAACTGTCTCTATATTTACCCAAGCTATCTAGTCCCCTTTTTTTTTTAGAAGAACAAAGTAAATTTATTTCACAAACCTTGCAAGATTTGGGCACACCTCCATAATGGAGGAGGCGAGGTAAAAGGGCATCTGTCCTAAATTTATACTCTTAATGAAAAAGATTCCCACCCACCTCTATCCCTTCTCACCATTGGCTGGGAGGTGGGCTTACAGTCTAGGCGTGAAAACTACATAGAGGACCAAGGTTGATCTGGTCCATTCAGGTTTTTCCCTATCAGAACTCAACTGCCAGGGTGGCGTCTAAAAGTCTAGGAGAAGAAATGGGGCCGGGGGAGGGGACAGGGGGAGAGAGGAGAGACCTTCCTAGAGCAAAGAACAAATAGCTCACAGGAAGTTCATTATCTTCTAACATCTGAGAGAGAGGGGAAGGGCATGCCTTCAGTTCTAGGCCCTCACCTTCCAAAATCACAAAGCCAAATCAAATCCCCAAACCTCTCCATTAAACATACCCTGTGAGGTCTTCACAATTATCCATCCCATTCAGTCCCCACTCTTTTTATACTAATTTGAAGACTTCACACATCATTGCTGATATAAGTTGCGTGCCCATTACCCTTTTCTAAGGTTTCCATTCCTCAAAATCTCTGACGCACTGACAAATCAAAGGGGGAAGTCCCCTTTGTAAATACAGATACAGAGACCCAAAGGAAAACAATGATGCAGTTGTCCCTTTAAAATTCAAAAAGTCTTTTCCTGTATGGCTGTCCGGCAGGGAGCACCAAAAGTATTCTGGTCCTTGGCATTTACTCTCAGTGCAGCATCCCAGCACCTTCCTCTTGTCTTCTTATAGGAACCAGCTTTCTGTCCATTCTCCTACAAAAGTCACCTTAGCACAATTTTAAGTTACTATTTCTACTCCTTATAACCCTGATCATTTTACAAATTCAAAACTGAAACCTTGACCAATTGTTCTGTTTAAGAAATTCACATCAGGACCCAGTTTCTTATATTTTACATTCACTCACTATTAATTTCCTCACCAGGAGGATGATATCTCACTTAAGGAATTAATGGGCTCCAGTACATACATAAACACATTAAATAACCAATTTTTATCACAGTACATACAATATCATAAACTTTTGTCATGCCATGTTTCTTTGATGGCATTTACAGGATAATACACAAGCCATTCTTCTTTGAACATTATTAATTGTAGCAAAACCCTAGACATGCTTGATATTAACCAAATAGCAAAATAATGTTCTCACAAGCCCTTGACCTAATTAAAATCTAACTTACACCTATACAAAAACACTATTCCCAGTCCTTAGTAATCTAAGATGTTCCATAATCAATAGATTTTTTTTTTTTACTGTACTTACAAAACCTTCTGATTATAGAAATCTGCCACCAAGAGAGTAGGGACTCAGAGTAAGGGGACCACATTTTCCCCAGCTTCCTATCAACTCCAGGCAGCAGTTATGTCAAACTGCAAGCTGCAATGAGCCAGGCCTAATCTGCCAGGCTTTAGTTAAGAGGATCAAGTCAAGAGGAACCCACCTCAGCACAGGCTGAACAGTTGCCCTCTCAACTTTGCCAAGAAATCATACCTGCAGCTCATGCCTGCCCTCCCACAGGGCTGCTGGCATCTTGGGTCAGCCTTCCTGGATACTCACAACTGGAGTTAGGCTCAGAAAAACTGTCAGTTAACAGTCCCATTTAGTCTTTGAATGGCAAGATTGAATAGATATAATCTCACATTGCTTCAGGAACATCCTTAAAGCTAGCACTAAATAGCTTACACGCATTTCCTCCCTTATTCATAAAGTCTTCCCATTAAGATCATAAGTTATTTGCTCTAACACATTTGCATCAGTTTCTCCTCTATTTTCCTATTGTTCTCTAATTATGCCTAATCTGAAAGAATTGAACCATAACTTTATCTTTATGGTATAGACGATGGAATGAATTCAAATCCACATCTAACTTTGCCATCAATACAGAAATATATTCTACAACTTATCTCTCCTAAAGAGACTTACATTGAAATTCTTTCCCTAAAGTGAAGATATCTCTGATTTAGTTCCAGTGATTAATTACGCCATTTGTATTAATACCTAATTGCTCTCATATCATTTTAAAACATCTAACAACTCTATCTCACATAGATACAATATAACTTTAAAATCCCAACCTTAGTCTATGGGATAATGATTCAACTTTACATCTGTAAACAATATTATCTCATAAAACTTCTTTTCCCTTTTTCCCAAATTATTCCCATTAATACTTCAGAAACCATATTATCTTTCACTTGGCTATACAAGAGTACCAATGTAACTGGTCATTTGATTAAAAACAACAAGATTTCACCAAATATTTGTATTTATCCAATTTTCCATTTTTCCCCATAAAACCAACTTCTTTCACAATGGTAACAGATTCTGGCAGATGACTTCTCTTTTGTCACTACCTGCTTATTTCTGATTAAAGAGATCTGCCATATCATCTCCCCCTTAGGGTGGGTTCTTTTCCATCAGATGGCAAGATTCACTAATAAAAATTGTATCCTTAAGACCCATATCCTAAAAAACCTATCTTATCCTAAAAGCCCATCACTTTTGCTGACTTTAAGAAGCCAGGTTTGGAGGCTTCTGACCCCTACTGTTTTTTTGTTTTTCTTTACCTGCTGCTCCTCCCCTTTCCTTCCTTTCTGACAGGTGGGCAAAGGTAATACTCTTTCTTCTTATTTAAACTAAGC
>JAQQSZ010018329.1:0-10601 GCA_028646595.1 Phalanger gymnotis | reverse complement strand
TTATACATAATGATATGCATGTGGCCAATGTTGAATTGCTTAACTTCTTAGGGAGGGTGAGTGGGAAGGGAAGAGAGGAGAGAATTTGGAACTCAAAGTTTTAAAAAAATAGATGTTCAAAAGTAAAAAAGTTTTTTTTTTCATGCAACAAAAAAATAAGATACACAGGCAATGGGCCGTAGAAATTTATCTTGCCCCACAAGAAAGGAAGGGAAAAGGAGATGGGAGAGGAGTGGGGTGACAGAAGGGAGGGTTGACAGTGGAACAGGGCAACCAGAATATAAGCCATCTTGGAGTGGGGGGGGGGTAGAAATGGGGAGAAAATTCGTAATTCAAACTCCTGTGAAAAGCAACATATTAAATAAAAATTAAATTAAAAAAAAAGGAAAAAAAAGTGACAATCTCAAAAGGCCTATTCAGCTGGTTTGTGACCTCTAAGGAGGCAATCTTTTGTTATTTAGGTCATAAAGTCATTTGGGGCTTCAAGGAGGCAAAGTCCACTGGTCTGAGCCCAATGCTGCCAGTGTTTTCTAGTTCTCCCAACACTTTTTCTAGAAGCTGGGGGCTCTTCCCTCACAACCCAACTTGGTGTTTTGTGGCTTAACACTGGAATATGTCTGTTTCCTTCAGGGGTCTTGTTCTAGCAATCTATTGTTCATGTTACTTACAAGTGGTTTTCGTGGCTTTTAGAAGCACGATGTTTCCTTGTGACAGAACTTTGCCACCCCTTTGGGTTATCATTTCTCTTAAGGTCTTACACCTATTGCCACCCCTGCCCGCCTTGTGATTTTGTCTGGTTCTGTAACTACTGTGATTTCTTTTTTTTGGCATAGCTTTAAATGTCAGAAAGAGGGAAAGGAGCTTCATAGCCTGGGCAACTCCCAAAGGAGGTAGGGAGAAGACAGGATAAGGAACAGCTAAGGTCTAGGAAGGACCTAATGACAGAGGCCATAAAGGCATCAAACAAAAAAACTAAATCATCGATTTGGACTCCCAATGTCAGAGAATGTGCTCCAGCCACCTTCAGCTGACCAGTTTGTTTCTCCGGGCGTATGGCTTGAATCTGAGCTCTTCCAGACTGGATTCAGCTCTGGAGCCCTGAAGTCTCCCCAGCCATCAGCAGAGCTGGGAGGGAGGGCGGGGCGGTGGAAAGGAAAGGATAGCTAGTTCAAGGCAAGCAGCACTTCCTGATGCCTGATCCCAACACATGCACTTAGAAACAAAGGAAAGCTAAGCCAGGAGGCAAAAAAGTTGGAGAGCATATGGGAAATTCCATGGGCCTTTCACACTCCACCACAGGGAAAGGTACCTAGCCCTAAGCAAAGACAGATGTAGGAAAAAACGCTCCCCTTTTGGGCTCTTTTCAAATAAATGGGCAATCTGTTAAGTTTGGGTGCTCTCTTAAGGGGGCTCACCTGCCCGGAAACTTCCTTGGGCCTGTCGCAGACTCTGGGGCACCAAGATCTCAAACCAGGTCAGGGGATCCCGCTCGGGAGATGCCACGGGTGCAGGGCTGCAAAGGGGAACCCTGAGGCTGTGACGGCCACCGAAGCACTGGAGAAGAAAAAAACTCGGCTCCTGGCTCCGCAGAACCAATCACACCTGGGGCTTCCTTGGGTGGCAGGTCCCTCTGGGCCTGGGTTTAGTGAAAATCACCTGGAACTCGGGCAGTCCAGGTTCGGGCTCATTGAAGGGGGAGCTTCGGGGTCGAGTCAGGCCCCGTCCTTGTCCCTCCGAGGGCGTCCCGACTTTCTCGGCTTACCTGGTGCAGACCCAGAGGAAGGGAGCTGACAGCGAGTCTTGAAAATCGGGGCGCATTTAGGGTTAGAGGCCCACAGCGCCCCTCCTCTCCCAGCCCCTGCCCCTCCCCTCCCTCCAGCTCTGCTCCTCCCCCTCCCGCCCCCCTCCTCTCTCCGCACCCCCCGCCTCGGTCTCTCCCTCGCGGCCTGCCCCGAACCTCCTCCACTCGGCTGTTCAGTGCCGCTCTCTGTTCTTCCAGCTGCACGAGGTACGCATCGAGCTGACTGCCCAGGACCTTTGCCCGACCCCAGTTCAGCGCCTCGGCTCCGGAGGCCGCCGAGACTTCCTCTGACCGCCCCGCCCCTTCCCCTACAGCCAGCCAATCAGCGTGCGCCCGTCAGTCACCTCGCGACGACCTGGAGCGCCATCTAGTATGAGGGCGTAAGAACCAAGCCGGAGGAACCGGCGCTCAGAGCGGAAGTCGTCGCCGGGGGGCGGGCCGAAGCGACGGGAAGGGGGCCAGAACTCGCTGATTCTCGCGAGGCCTTCCCTTCTTCGGCCCGGCCTCCCACAGCTTGGCCAAGATGGGGGAGATTGGTCCGCCAGCGTACGGCCTGGCCACGCCCCCTGACCGCGAAGGGAGGGCGGGGTCGCGTAAGCGCACTCGGCTTCTGTCGCCACACGAGGAGCTTCGCCCAAGTGGAAGCGGCAGCTGGTTGCAGGCATGGTCCGAGCTGGGGATAGGCGGGGTGGGCGCGGAGCCGGCGGCGCTTGGGGTTGGAGGGCACCCCTAGGCCGGAGAGCTCCTGGCTGCGGGGAGGGAGGGGGAGAAGGAGAATGAAGGGAGGGATTAGGTAGACGGCGGGATGGAGAGAGGGCCCCGGGGAGCGGGGTGCCTCACTGGAGCTTGGCGGGCCCCTGAAGTCTCGATTTCCCCCCTCTCCCCAATCTCTTGGCAGCTCCGACGCGAGGCCCGCCTACGCCGGGAGTATTTGTATCGCAAGGCCCAGGAGCAAAAGCAGCATCTTCTGGAAGAAAAGAAACTGAGGCTGAAGAGAGCCCTCGATGGTAGGGCCAGGCCAGGCCGCCCCCCCCATCTTCCTCCTTTCCCTCCCCTTCAGGTCTTTCTTTTCTTCTTACTGGCTCTTTCCCTTTCCTCCAGACAATCAGCCGATCCCGACGGAGCTTCGAAGGGAAGCTCTGATTCTGCAGAGAGCATTGGAGTTTGATGATGCTGGAGGTGAAGGTGAGAGAAGGCTCCAGGAGCGGGGCCACCTTCTCCTAGGATCTCTAAGAAGCTCTCCCTGATCACTTCTGTTGCTTCTTCTTATCAAAGGCGTCTTGAGCCACCAGGATGACGAATACCGATGGGCAGGTGTAGAAGACCCCAGAATCATGATAACCACATCTCGAGACCCCAGCTCTCGGCTCAAGATGTTTGCCAAGGTCTGTGAGTCAGGGTAGATGGCCAGGGAAATGTTATTATGAGATCCATCCGAAATTCCTTACCTCTTGTCCTTGGCCATTCATACAGGAACTGAAGCTGATATTTCCTGGTGCTCAGAGAATGAATCGGGGTCGACATGAAATGGGTGCGCTTGTTCGGGCTTGTAAAGCTAATGGAGTCACAGATCTGCTGCTGGTGCATGAGCACCGAGGGACACCAGGTAAGCACAAAGGATGGGCCCAAGGTGCCTGGGCTTGGGAGGCTAGGTGACTTTTCTTTTGTGTTTTTTTGGTTCCTTATTTACCATGTCTTTGTCTTTCCCAACAGTTGGCCTCATTGTGAGTCACCTGCCCTTTGGGCCCACTGCATATTTCACACTGTGTAATGTGGTGATGAGGCACGACATTCCTGACCTTGGCACTGCCTCAGAGGCTTTTCCCCACCTTATCTTTCATGGTTTTTCTTCCCGCCTTGGACAGCGAGTAAGTTCTGGGGCTGGAGAACTGTTACCTCAAGAAACAGTTGATAGTCAAGGGGATGGTCTCTAGGGAAGAAGAGAAAACATACTGTTGTTCAGGGCAGGACGCTTACTATAGCACGTTGTCCTTCCCCAGGTCTCAAATATCCTCCGATACCTTTTCCCAGTACCCAAGGATGATAGCCACCGAGTCATTACCTTTGCCAACCAGGATGACTACATTTCTTTTCGGTAAATTTGAGCCTGTCTCTGGAGGGCAAAAGGGAGGTAGGCATGCCCCCAAGGGCCAGCGTTATCTATATCTCTTCTGTCTTTCTAGGCATCACGTATACCGGAAACCAGATCACAGCACAGTGGAGTTGACGGAGGTGGGGCCCAGATTTGAGATGAAATGTGAGTGCAAGGAGGACTGGGGAAAATATGCCAGGGAACTGACCCTATGGGTCCAAAGTTGGGCAAGATTAAGCATGACTCGGCCTGGGGCCCAAGCACACGACTCCTCTCTCTGGTTTTGCAGTGTACATGATACGCCTGGGCACGCTAGAGCATGAAGCTACAGCAGATGTGGAGTGGCGTTGGCACCCATATACCTACACAGCCCGAAAGAGGACTTTCCTCAGTGTCTAGGAAAGGCTTTATGAAACTAGCACCAGAGCATGCAGTGGACAACAGACCAAGACCAAACCTGAGGAAACCTGCCTTGCCTGGGGAGAAGCCAACTCTGTTGCTGTGATTAAAGTTGCTCATCTCCTGTACCTCTCTGTTTCTGAGACATTATACTCATGGCACTGTGGGGGTGAGCTTTACAGTTGGCTGGTGCCAAAGGCTTTTGGATTTACTGTGGTGGATGGTGAAAACTCTGGTGCACTCTGGTTGGGACACAGACAAGGGTTCTCTGAATTGAGAACAGAAGCCAGGGGACATTGGCATTTGAGTCAGGGAGCCCCAAGGAACCATTCTTTGGGTCACACCCCAGTCCCCAAAACTGTTCACAGGGTCAGGCTGGATGGAAATGAGGGAACCCAGGAACCTAGGCTATGGAGCCATTGTCTAGTGTCTTCTGGGTCCAGGATTGATCTTGGGGAGCTCTGCCATGTTTTCTGGGGCAGTGATGAAAGCCTCCCATTGCTTGGGGGAGGGGAGAGTAGAGAGCTACCTGGCTTGGGGGGGTTGTTTCTTTTTAGTATGGCCATTTAGTGTAACCCATGTCCGTAGGTAAATCTCCACCAAACCCCTCAGCTTGAGTCTCTCTAATAAGGGTTGTTACCCCGACTCTCCGAGGCACCCTATTCCACTTAGACTCTTTACCCTTAAGAAGACTTTTCTCCCATTAAACCTCAACTTGTGCTTTTCATTGCTTCAGATTCATCTCTTCAAGGCCAAGCAGAAGAAATCTAGCTCTTCTGTAGCATTTCCTCCCAATCTTCTTCTAGTTAAATATCCTCACTTCCTTCAACCTCTTGGGAAGTTGAGGCCTTCTCCAGCCTGCTTGCCTCCTGTGCATCCTCCCCACTTTAGCAAAGTCACTAGAACCAGCCTTGCAGCTGAATGTAGTATTCTTGCCCGGACTTGACAAGGCCAGAGGGGCTCCTAAGGAGGAGGTCCTGGAAGCTCAGCCCAACATGAAGGGAGTATTCGTGCAGACTCTTTCATCAGCTTTCAGACAAGCTGCTTATCTAAACTTGATTTTTTCCATTTTGTGCTAACTTGACAAGCATGCCCTTTATTTTTTTTTGTCTAAGTCATGGATATACTATCTAGTCACAGGCCAAGCACAGACAACAGGAAATTGTTCTGGACCAAAGCCTCAGAGCTATTGAATTGGGAGGTGGGGTGGGGGTTGGGATAGGCCTAGTGCCTAGGCAGGAGGAAGAGGAACAGCCCCTGCCAGGGCCACACACAATCAAAATTACATTTCCTTAGAGGTCAGGCCAGAGTAGCATGGGGGTGACCTGGGATAAGTCCACCCCACAAGGTTACTCCAAGACACAAGCATTTGTGTATACGCCTAGGCCCAGGACCCAAAAGCAGTGGAAGAACTACAAGAACACCTCGTCCAGGATGGGGAAAACTTTATTGTAAAAAGCGAACTCGAATTTGGTTGCCCACCTGCCACCCTCTGTCTTAATGGGCCTGGGCTCCAGGCAGAAAGGCAGGAATCTCACAGGCTTCCTACATTCGAGTCCACTCAGCTGGGGGATCTCGGGGACCTTTCGGTTTCCCAATTCTAATGTTGAAGCCTGTGGAAAGAGGGAATGGTTAAGACCGGAAAAAGGTTTGGGAGGATGGGAGAAGTGGCAGAGAAAAACATGTGATCAATGGTTGAACTCACCAAGAGTGCTGCTGGGCTGGAGGCTGCTGGGGCCCAGGCCTGGACCTCCAATGTCTGTTACATCCTCATAGGCCTCTGGCCCAGGGCAGTTCCTGGAGTGGGTGCTAGCTGTTGGCAAGATCCCATGGAAGCCTAGTTCAAAACTCTGAGGCTCCTGGGGAACTGCCCCCACCCCAACACCCCCACCCCAAATCAGGCTTCAATTGGTCTCCACCTCCAGCCAACTCCACGTTCTGGTCCCATAGTTACCTTTCTTTGCAATGCTGGGGACCACGACCTAGGAAGAAGGGAAGCAGCTGTTTGGAGGGGACCTGGGAAACTGTCCTGCCCAGCATGACCCTGCCTCCCAGCTTTGCCACTTACCGGAGACAGTAAGGGTCTCCCAGAACCTGGTGAGGAACATGCTGGGCTTTCCAAGGCTGCTGAACTGGGGAAGGCCACTGGAGTGTATTCCATGGGGGTCCCGGCCCCACTCCGAAGGGCCCTGGGCTTGACAGTGCTATACACAGCCCTCTCAAGCTCTGCTTCTGCAGGCTCATGGGTTGCTGCTGGGCCTGGAGTGTGACCT
The DNA here is from genome assembly GCA_028646595.1 of Phalanger gymnotis. Taxonomy (NCBI): domain Eukaryota; kingdom Metazoa; phylum Chordata; class Mammalia; order Diprotodontia; family Phalangeridae; genus Phalanger; species Phalanger gymnotis. The sequence continues at coordinate 4,036 of JAQQSZ010018329.1, read as the reverse complement.
CGCTTCTGCACTGAGGCATACGTTGCAGCCATGACCAATTTGGCTGTCCCTGAAAGAAAAGAGTGGGGAGCTGAAAGCATCCTCTTCTGTTCTCTGCCATTCTGGTGGAGAGGCAGGCAAAGGACCCTGACCCCTAGGGGGGGATTAGTGCTGAGAGCCAGGCAGATGGTTCTCCCCTTGTCTCCCACTGAGAGCTCAGACATCATTTAGCCAACTCTCCTTTGAGAGAGGGAAAGGATACTAGTGAAAAGGGAAGGCATGTGCCCAGTGCCAAGCTGGCACCAGGCTTAGTCCTCTTGTCCTACTGTCTCAGGAATTGGGTGGGGGGGAGTCAGGGAAACGGGACCTTCCTGCCTCAAAGTGTAAATGACAGGGAACTGGGAAGTCGGGCCTCCCTAGGGATCCTAGGGTTGGGGTAATAGAAGATGAAGCCCCCCTCTTCAGTACCTGCCAAGGGACCCTGGAAATGGGGGAGGGGAGCAGAGTAGTAGTTTAGAGACATCTCCCTTGTCTCTGTGGAACCAGGCCGGGGGGCTAAGCACTGAAGGAAATGAGGCCTCCCTCTCCCTTAGATCTAGTTGTAACCTTCAGGAGGAAGAGAAAGCGCCTGGTGCCATGGTGGGCAGAGAGGACAGGGATTGGTGGGGAGAAAAAGGTACTAAGTTCCCCCAGAAGCTGCTGTTTCCCACCTGTCACGATCTGAAACAGGACAGAAGGAAAGCTGTACCTGGTGACACGGAGAAGCTGGGAGGGAGAGTGAGACTGCTGGGCCCCTGAGCTTCCTCTCAGGAAGTGGTGCCTAGCCAAGCCCAGCCCAGGCTATGACGTGAGGCTGGCCCACTATGAGGAGGCCTCACCATTCCTGCCTCTGCTGGGGCAGCTTTGCTGCAGATGGCTGAGATCCTCAAAGTGGGACCATGAGGGGCCCAGGGGAAGGCCTAGCCTGGGAAAGCTGAGGACTTTGTTGGAAAAGGAACAAACCTTTATTCTGAGCCTGTCACTGCACTTTACAAACGTCTTCCTAAACCACCATGGCCAAGACCTAGAACATGGCCTGGTCCAGTCAGATCCTGGAACTGAAGCCCATCCCCCCCAAGGCATGCACTCACAGGCCCAGATTAGGTTTCCCATACCGATCATAGGACTCTCACCCTCCTAACCTAAAGCTTGACCACTAATGAGCTCCACCTGTTGGTAATCTCCACCCCCCACCCTGAGCTCCCAGACCAGGAGGCCCTTAATGGCCACCATAAATGTCCATACCAGGGATGGGGGACCTTCTAGGTCCTCAAGTGTGGCCCATTTCAGTCAAGTTTTACAGAACGAAGCCTTTTATTAATGGGATTTGTTCTGTGAATTTTGGATTTAGTCAAAGGCCCACACTTGAGGACCTAGAGGGCCACTTGTGACCTTGAGGCGAAGGTTCCCCATCTCTGGTCCAAACTATGGAGCCCAAAATGAGCAGCTCATGCTTTATTTAGTATTTGGCACTTGAATTAGTTGCATTGTGGTACACATAGATATTTTTATAAATTGAGAAAGGAATAGAATTTTCATATTAATTGATATGATGTGTGTAACAAGTATACTAATAATTTCGTTTTCTCAAGAGCTGCCTTTTCTGGCTTGTAAGACTCAATCCAGCTAAAATTGATCAATCAAACCTTGACAAGGCTCACAATTGCTGGCATCCTTCTGTCTGTGTACCTGAAGTGAAGCAAATAAAAGATTCTAGAACCTGTTCCAGTCACAGAACTCTGGTTCTGTACTTTAGGGGAGGTGGTCACAACCCCCAAAGACTTACGGGTTTCTCATGGGAAAGCACTAAATGATTGTTTACTGTTTACATTTTATATTCCTACATGGGAAGATTATCATCTTGGAACTCCCAAGAATTTTATCATTACTAGGGCAGTTAGAAGGAGTATACATGGAGGGCATGGGCATGAGTTGACTATCAAAACATTTTAAATAAAAAGTAATGTCTAAATATGTTTAACATGATTGCACATGTATAACCTATGTCAGATTGCTTGCCATCTTGGGAGGGGGGAGGGAAGGCAGCAGAAAAATTTGGAACTAAAATTCTTATAAAAATGAATGCTGAAAATTATCTTTACATGTAATTAGAAAAAATAAAATACTATTAAAAAATTTAAAAACAAGGAGTGAGAAAAAAGGATGCACTGGGAAAACGGGGAAGAGAGAGGTAGAATGGGAGGGGGGGGAATTATCTCACACAAAAGAGGCCCAAAAGGAAGTGCTTTTCCAGTGAAGATGGGGGCATGGCAGGAAATGCTTGAACCTTACTCTCATTGGAATTGGCTCAACGAGGGAATGACACATGCACTCGGGTATAGACATTGATCTCACTCTACCAGCAAGTAGAAGGGAAAGGGAATAAGAGAAGAGGGGATGAAAGAAAAAAGGGTGGGTTGGAGGAGGCTGTGGTGAGAAGCAAAAGACTTTTGAGGAGAGACAGAGTGAAAGGAGAGAGAGAGAAGGATAAACAGGGGAAAAGTAGGATAGAGAGAAATACACCATTGATCATCATAACTGTGAATATGAATGGAATGAACTCACCCATAAAACAGAAGTGGATAGGAGAATGGATTACATCATTTAACATAAAGGGTAACACCATAAGCAAACTAGGAGAGCATGGAAGAGTTTACCTGTCAGATGGAGAGAAAAGGGAAGAATTTATGACTAAACGAGACAGACCATCAGGGAATAGAAAATGGATAATTGTGCTTATATTAAGTTAAAAAGGTTTTGCACAAACAAAACCAAAGATTAGAAGAAAATTGAGAAAAAAAACTTTTACAGCAAGTTTCTCTGATAAAGGCCTCATTTCTCAAATATATAGAGAACTGAGTCAAATTTACAAGAATACCAGTCATTCCCCAAATTGATAAATGGTCAAAGGATATGAACAGGCAGTTTTCAGAGGAAGAAATTAAAGCTCACTATAGTCATAAGAAAAAATGCTCTTGATCGCTATTGATTAGAGAAATGCAAATTATAACAACTCAGAGGCACCCAATCATACCTATGAGAATGGCTAACAAGACAAAATAGGAAAATGATAAATGTTGGAGAAGATGTAGGAAAATTGGGATACCAGTGCACTGTGGGTAGAGTTGTGAACTGATCCAACCATTCTGGAGAGCAATTTGCAACTATGCCCAAAGGACTATAAAACTGTGCATATCCTTTGACCTAATAATATCTCTACTAGGTCTGTATTCCAAAGAGATTTTTTAAAAAAGAAAAAGGGAAAGAACCTATGTGTACACAAATATTTATAGCAGCTCTTTTTGTGGTGGCAAAGAACTGGAAATTAAGGGGATGCCCATCAGCTGGGGAATGGCTGAACAAGCTGTGGTATATGATTGTGATGGAATATTATTGTGCTATAAGAAATGACAGGCTGGTTTCAGAAAAATCTGGACTTACATGAATTGATGCTATGTGAAGTGAGTAGAACCAGGAGAACATTGAGTAGAGTAACAAATACTGTTTGATGATCAGCTATCAATGACGTAGCTATTCCCAGGAATACAATGATCCAAGACAACTCTGAAGGACTTATGAAAATGCTATTCACCTCAAGAAAAAAAATTGTTAGAGTCTGAATGCAGTCACCAATCTTGCCAGACTTATTTCTTTCAAAAAATTTTTCTGTTAAAAAGCATTATTTTCTATCCCACGTCAATGTAGTAGGAAGGCCGAATTTATGATCTCAAAAAGGATCATATAAATATCAGAATGGTTCGAAATCGATGGGTATACAGAATTCTCCAAGCAGAAGGCATCGAAAAATTTATTCAGGGCCCAGAGCAACAAATTAGCGAACCAACCTCCCCATTCCAGTATTGTGAACACAAGCCTCCAGGCCCAGTAGGCCCGCCTCACAAGAGCAGCCAGGAGGCCACAGACAAATAAGATGGCATAAATCATATTCACCGCTGGAACTCCTGGGTCCACACAGGGGTCGGCTCTGCTTCGGATTTTTTCCAGCTATAGTTTTCTC